>BGPT01000898.1:168756-193829 GCA_003297045.1 Symbiodinium sp. clade C Y103 | reverse complement strand
AGACAGATAGAGACAGATAGAGACAGATAGAGACAGATAGAGACAGATAGAGACAGATAGAGACAGATAGAGACAGATAGAGACAGATAGAGACTGATAGAGACAGATAGAGATAGATAGAGATAGATAGATAGATAGATAGATAGATAGATAGATATAGATAGATAGATATAGATAGATAGATAGATAGATATAGATATAGATATAGATATAGATATAGATAGATAGATATAGATAGATATAGATAGATAGATATAGATAAATAGATAGATATAGATAGATAGATATAGATAGATGGATAGATAGATAGACAGATAGATAGACAGATAGACAGATGCATTGATACATTGATACATTGATACATTGATACATTAATACATTGATACATATAGTCATACACATGCACCCACACACATAGATTATATTATCTATGAGCATATACATACATACATACATACATACATACATACATACATACATACATACATACATACATACATACATACATACATACATACATACATACATACATTACATACATACATACATACATACATACATACTTGCATATCAAAAATGGTCATGATGCTAAAACGGGATCAACCAATACTGACCGGGACATCATTCGAAACCCATACTTTATACTTAGACGATCAGGTCTGCTTATCATCAAAGCATCCCGGTGATTGCACATATATTATTTAGCGACCCAATTTACCATATCATGTTAGAATTGAATGTTTCTTCAAAATCTATCTTTTACTCCCCAAAAAATCATACATAGTGAATATAGTGTATCTTTTGGGGGAGTCGCCTTATGTTGTCCCTAGTTATAGCTACCCCGGGGGCCAACCACGGCCACCGCACATGACATCCACCGCTCCTGACGTTGCAAGCTTCTTCAAGGCGTCGCGACGCTCCCTGCGAGGGATGGAGAAAAAGGGGTGGGTCCGAGGGCATGTTCTCAGAAGCCCCAAGTCATATTACGTATAATATAGTATACATATATAATATAATAATATATATAATATAGTAATATATATATATATATATTATAATATCATATAATATATATATATACTATTATATACTATACTACATGACATTCGACAGATGCTCTCGGATGATGTATAAGTTCTGATTTGTGGAATTCCAGCTTCAAACTGTTTTGATGACTACTCGCTAGTGGTTGAAACCCTTCTGAAAAACATGAGTCACAAGGGATCCGCTATATCGCTATGAAATCCCTTTCTTAGATGGTCAAATCACCATTTTTGATGCTGAATCCCATACCTTAAAACTATCATGTGGTTGGGACACTCTATTCGTAGCTCCAATTGGCTCCCAATTGCTAGGGACTATGAATACCCCCAGTTCCCTTCACCACTCCCTCTTAACATCTCTTAACCGCTGCAAATACCTTAATCATCAGTGACCAGTGTGTATAATTATATTTGATAAAATCCTTGATGATTGATGATTATATATACATTGCCTTTGTTGTTAGACATCTAACATGAAACAAACATACTGTGGATGGTTGCGAAATCCTGCGCCACGGATGGTTGAAACCCTACAATGGGATAAAGGAGGATAAACCACCTATCAGCTGGTGCAGGATTTCTTCCCCAGCACGGTGACCCGTCCTCGTCTGCTGGGTCCCATGCTTGGCAGCCTCCAGTTGGGCTTCAACCAGTTGAGCCTGGCGTCGTCTCCATGGTTCAAAACAGGGCCTCTCCGGTGTCATCACAGGTGGCTGGAAATCCCCTGAGAATGGACGTTTCTAGCTGGAAAGGGCATCCTTTCTACCAGTTGGTTGAGAGCGGGGATTCCCCGTTCATGGACTGTCATCTTCCCCCAATTAATACTAACCAGCTAATCCTCGAGCTATTCATCAACCAGCAAGGGTTTTGAACGTGTTCAATGTTCCCTGCTGGTATCAAAATGACCAGAACTGGGGGGTGAAATCCCGAACGCTCATATTTTTGGCGATTGCACCATTCCGATCATTCCATTTGTTTTTCCGGATGGTCACTGCAGTGCCAGGGTCTTTTGACCCATCCCAGATACGTCATTGGCTCGGATTCAGCTACCAGAATCGCAGATGCCATCAATCCACTGCTGGGAATCATATTCCCAGTCATTGGGTGTATGTATATTACATTATATTACTATATCCCATGAATCTTCCCATTGTATACACCATTTTAAAACATAGTAAGCAACCAAAACCCCTTAATCATAGTTATAGCATCCCATCATAATCCCAAAATTGAAGCCATATCATAATTCCGGTTGGCTGTATCCCATGCACATGTAGACAATTGAATGGTTGGCAGGAGTAAACGACATTGTTGGTGATACATCACACTATATTCGTGGTTGGTTTTATAGCCCTATTTCTGGGATTCCCCGGTTTCCAGAAATAGTTATTTATATCCCATACTACATCCTTGCAATTGTATATCATCCCATTGTATCTCCATCTTATGGGAATGAGCAACGAGTCCCCAACAATCCCTATGAATCCCATTATGTTTGTCCAGTTTCCATGTCAGATAAACACCCACACATCATGTATTGTTTGTTATGTACATATCCTAGATTCTATACCATCATATCCCCATGGCTGTTTCATAGCCCCACTTCTGGAAGACATTCGACACTTTCATACAATTTCCATTTGGTTGTACATCCAATTCTACTTCCATTGTATAGCCTCAAAATGCGAATAAGCAGTCAGTAACTGATCACATTTAGTCATATGATGTCATATGTGCTAGGTCAAAACATGGTACATGGTTTATGGACAGCCATCCCTTATGGGAATGCACAATGGGCTTTCTTAATCTCGAAAATTGATGGATGACCATCCCCCAATTGGGTCAATTCAATCCAACTCTTGATATTTCCCATGATCTCACCACGAATATCCTTTCAACCCATATTAAGCCATATGGTAACCATATGACACCATTCTTTCTGGGTGAATCCAACTAACTTGACCATGGAATACCATGGATGACCTACGCTTGGGGAGTCAACGACCCGACCCTGGTGAGATCGCCTCAGAGAGGCCCCGCTTCTGTAGCTGCTGTTTCTCGCGTCGAAGCTCGCTGCGCCTGGGTATCCGGATGTGAACAACGCTTGTTCCCAGATGTGAATCGAATCGTCTATGTTGAGTCTAGGAATTATGTTGGCTTATTTGGGGTTTGTTTTCAATCTATTCTGGGTTTACTTAAGAGATATTTTTTGTTTAGGGGATCTTTGGGTCTTCTTTCGGGTTTATAATTGATGTGTATCTATCAGTCTTAAACACTATCTATCATTTATGTCTATAGCTTCAATTGTCTAGTTGTAGACGTTCACCTCTCCATTGTTCCTTTGGTCTCGGATGGCTTTGGCCCTAATATTGGATTTGAGAAACCAAGCGCGGGAATGCCATACCAAGCAAACTTGGGGGTTGAAGCATGGAAAATTCTGAACCGCACCTAAAAATTGGGCATTGGAACATGAACATGTGCTGACTGTTTCGGCTCTCGTAGCAAACATGGGAATAGAAGTAACATTGAAAAACATCGAAAACCATCTAAACACAACATGCTGGGATAGTTAACATCCACGTCGCGATTTGGGAATATAACTGTGTAGCCACCAAGCCTCTGGTTGGTGCTTTGGCCAGTCATAAAGCATGACAAATGTATAGGATACCGTGTCCATGGGGATGTTATGATGTAACTTATATCCAAACAACAAACACAAAAGACTGGAGATAGGTGGCTTATATTTGTCAACAGAGTGAATCCAACTACTAAGAAACACCACAAAAGAGTCCACTTAGTGCAGCTGTTTCCAGTATCAAGGCAACAATGCTTGCCCCCCTGGCTGTTGCCTAAAGTTGTGGTTCATTCACAGCAAAACTAATTTGGATCTTGCAGCAACCAAGAAGAAGGATGCAATCAGGCTCAAGCGACTTAACCAACAGAAATAGGGATATCAAGTGGATTTGTCCGGAAGGAGATACCCCAAAAATTGGCGTTCGAAGCATTGGATTTGTCCGGAAAGCCCCATGTTGAGACAAACCCATATCGACACTGAATAGTCTGGACGCTACTATGCCACCATATGAATATCAACATCATCTTAGCTAGCAAAGCACATGGAGGGATTCGTCGCAGGAAATTGGTGCACTGCGCAGCACAGAAAAGGATTTCCGATAGTTGTAGAATCCTCTGTCAGAATAAAAAAACGCATGGGGTGTGTCTTGAGCACTACTTGACACATCATGATAAATCATAATTTCTATAGCGAACCTTCGATGCCCTTAAAAACACCAAGACATAGTGTAATAAAATGCCTCCCATGTATAGCTCACACCCAAATCAAAAAAACATATCCCAAAAGATCCCGATAGCATCTGAAAGCAGGATCGAACATAAGATAACATCAATCTATGTTGATATCAGAATCAAACACCCGAAAACCCATGATTTTTGGTCATTAAATGACCGCGCCGCGTTGATGGAATCCCAGCCGCTCGTTCTGCAAATTCCTCTGGGACCACCCGACTCCTGGTGCAAGTGACTGATCTCATTGACCAGCAGCTCGGCCTCGCCATGAAAACCACCACTGGAAGGAAAAAAACAATGCCCAAATAGAAACCACCATATGATAAAGGAAAACATTGGAACACGAAAAAACTCATTGACGTAAGTATAATGAAGTATTCATCTCACTGAATCAATGAACTTCCCAAGTGCTTCATGTCCCAAACGGTCTACGTTCGAGTCTTGGATTAGCGTTCCAGGCAGTTGATGGACTACCAACCGTCAGAAACGTCACCATCCCGACATCTCTGAACCCTCAGAAGTATCCAAAGTTCAACAAAAAACAGATTCGATACCAATGGATACCACGTTGATTATCCGATTATTATCCTACTGAGTAAACTAACGTAGCGACATAGAAAATGGCCTAGTCGAAATAGTGGAATGTCCCATGAAAAATGGCGATGTTCCAGTTCGCAAACTGTTAGTTTACTGGAGGGTATCCTACTGAGTAACCATTGCCAGTTCGATGTGGAAAACCCCGGGAACCCACCATGCCCATCGCGGCAGCTTCGCGGGGAGCCTTGGCTCCTGGCCACTTGGACCTGACTTGGAGGTTCCACTGGTCGACGGTTGAAAAAAGCAACTTTCAGTGATGGAAAAATATGGAAAAATCATGGAAAATGTATGGAAAATCTATGGAAAAACAATTTTCATTCAAAAAATCTATGAACATCTATGAACATCTCCAATTTTGATTGGAGGTTCGACTGGAAGATGGGAAAGTCATGGGAAAATCATCAATGGAGGTTTTCTGGGCAAAATCATCTATGAATGGTAGAGTTTCCGTTGCCATGTTTGATTGCCGGAGGGTAATCATAGTACAAATCATGAGTCAACCATGAGAGTTTAGGAACATCCCAAATTAGTGAACAATTTAAGTGAGCAGACCAGAATGAAGTGAACACGCCTGAAGTTTTGATGTTCAATCCACAGAACTTGCAGGGATGGAGTGGTTTACAGCCAGAAAGCAAATGAAGTAGCAGGATAATCCAACATCAAACAACAGCTTATGCTCCGGCAATCAAACATGGCAATTGAACATCCACTATGGACAAATGTTACCATTAAAACCTTCATTTATAGGGGATTGTCCATTGCCATGTTTGATTACCTGAGGGTATCTTATTTGTGGCCTGGAGGCTCAAAATTGGACCAACACAATGATAAAATGGACAACTCCGGGTTTCCCTACAATGCGGAGCGTGCCTAGCAGCAAGCACTTGGGCACAGATCGATGACCAGTATGAATTTCATCTTACTTAGAGATAGAGAATGATGGGGAGTTTTGTTGATCCAAAAGTACTGAAAGAGAACTCATATATAAAAGAGAATGTGCTAGTCCTCCATCAGTTTGCTCCGAAGGAAATCAGAAGTTCTGAATAAAGGCGCATCTGCAAGTTGTCTCAGATGCATTTCCCACGGACAATTTCCAGCTGCAGAAGTCACAGTCTCCAGCCTCCACATCTGGGCCTGCAATGGGGATCGTGGGGAAGAAACGGGGGGGTTCAAGAAACATGGACATATAGACATGGCTTGGGAAGACACAGGTGTGAGATCGGAATTTTGAAGAAATGTTCAGGGTGATCCAGGATTTTCCAGATTTTCAAGCAGCACAACTGGGGATTCACCAAAGCGAGGATGTTGATCTTGACGGATGCTGCTTAAACGGAGAGTATCTGGTACCACCATGAAACCACGATCCAAAAATACATAACCTAAACATCAAAATGTCAATCCATCTCTGAATATATGTTTCCCAACCAATTTCTTGGGGGAAACCCAAATCTGAGTTATACCTTCACCCATCCCTTCGTCATCTCTTTCCCTTTTGACTGATGAGAAGCAGCAAACAATGGCAGCCCTCGGGGCAGAAACACCTCATCAGCTAACAAGGGGATGGCCATGTGGTCACCGAAATCGTCTTGCTCTTCCTTTCCTCAGCTTGTCTTTTTGTCATGCCCCTGAGGAACGAAAAAAAAACATTGGAGCCATGGCATATCCACATTCAACCTGGGAATAGAGACCCAAAAAAACCAGGAGACCAATCAAATACCCCCAATAGGGGACCCCAAAATGATTCAATACCAAACCAAGATTTTCTTTTCGGTCACACTATTGGGGAAAAAGAAACATGTCCAAAATAAAGATTTGAACCCCGGACCAGCTTCTGTGATCTTCTGCTGCTGGTAGGCAAACCAGGCTTGACCACGACACTGGAGAAACTCCTGCTTCTCTGACAAACTCACACGAAAACCGCTCTTCTCACCTGCAAACTGTAGAGACATGCTGCGACCAAAGAAATCTGGTGACATAGGTACCAAAGAAATCTACAAGTCAATTGTGATCATCATCGAACTGCATAGTTGGATAATGAAACATGATTTGAAGCATGTCCACAAACCACAGATGTTCTGGAAGTTTCATCCAAACCAACTCCCAGGGCCTGATCCAAAAACCCTAAACACATTCGAGTGTTGAGTGTCATACCAAAACATATACCATGCAATCTGCATAATATGAAGGTATTAACGAACATCTAAGAAATGTAACAAGCATAATAATGACAATATATATATATATACACATATGCACATACAACATATACATATAATTACATATATATATATATATATACATATACATATATACATATATACATATCTACATATATTATCACACTGATTTTACTTGACATCTATATGATATTCTATTCATTTAATTGTGGGTAATGTATATATATATACATAATATAACTATATATTATATATTATATATACAAAAAATAAATAACCCCATAATAACCCCGAACCATCATCACCCCAGCTCCATAACCCATCTCCAGCCTATGCTCTGATCCATGCGTTGTGGCACGGCTCCTGCTGCTTCCTGTGCCAAGGGCATCAGCTCCAACAGCTCCTGCGGGACCTCCTGCAGCGCACGTCCACAGCGGACGGCGCCACTGAATTCGCCGCCGCTGGTGTTGACTTTGGCGTGGTAGCTGTGGGCGCAAATGGCCTGAGGATTCTGGGTGAAATCCAGTGCCGGATTTTTTGTGGATTTTTGTTGGGTGATTGGTTTCCTTTTTTTTCGGGTGATGTGATTGGGAGTAAAGGTGATTTCAAGGGATTTGTTTTTTTCGGTGAACTGTGCTTCGATGTTCTTCGGTGGGTGATCCCTAGGAGATGTGGAAGGTGTTTTTGATTGACAAAAACAATCTCCATACAGTAGGTGATTGTGATGATTATGCACGTTGTGGATCTCGATGCAAAAAAGACATGGTGTTGCAGAATGGGATGCGTAATGCTGCTGGGTTGGATTTGAAGACACCAAAAGGGGTCGTCACCAAAGGGGCGAGTGTTGGGTGATGTACTGTATGTAGTTTGGATTTGAACAAATTTGGTCATGTTGGATTTTTCAGAACATATGTTGTTCTGAAGTGATCACACCATACGGCTTGAATTCAGCCCCAATTCGAGTTGGAAGTAGTCAGAGCCGGATCTGCAACTGAGGGCCTTTAATCCCGCCAAGAAGTTCAACTCTGCCAGCTAATCATCTACAGTAATCCATCTAATCCTCCCAAGCATGTCAACATCTAGATTTGGGTGGGGTCCTAGGATCGGGTTTCCCCAAAACCATTTTCCCCTGGGTTTTCCCAACTGAAAATGACCAAAGGTGGATGATGTTCGGGTCCTGGAATCTGAGGAAACCAATGCTTTTGATCTCAAAAACGATCCGTTCCTTTGCATTTTCATCCAAAAAACAATTGAGTCACAAGGGGATGCAAGGAGCCAATCTCAGGAAACCTACACCCACGACCTTTTCGTAACCCTTAAACCTAGGATTTTAATCTTGACTGTCTATATTTTTATTTTAAGTGTATTAAACATGCATCAGATATGTTCACTTCTATCCGATTCTATCCAATATTATCAAATATCATATTTCCCAGATGGATTCCATGGATCCAGACATTTCAACGCCCATCCGACCCCCAACGTCCCAACCTTGGAGGCCCCTGGAGGCTTCACCGGCACCACGGGCACTTTGAGGCGCTTCAGCTCTTCGTAAAAGCTGATGTCCTCTGACCACTCCACGTCCGGCACGGGTGTCAACTCCCAGCAGGAACGGGTGAACATGTAGGAAAAGCCCCAACCAAAGAGCCAACCATATCCTGGCAGCTGGTTGAAGGTTGGTTAAATTTTTTGTAAGACAGTCGTGTATTTTTGCGATGGCAAAACATGAACTGTGTGCATATTCTGACACGTCACATGTTGAAAATGAAATATACTATCATGAAACTCTCCTGTGCGAAAGAGTGAGTGAAGCAGTCAAGAGAAAAGCCGTCATGTCCACACGCATGTGCTGTCATCCAGCCATTCAGTCACTGAATTGGTCATTCAGTCAGTCGTACGATGTTTCCCCTTCTTCATCATCGTTTCCAGTGACGTCTGAGGTCGTCATATTTAAGCAGATAGAACACCATATTGTTGGAAACATATCCCATGATCAATTAAATCCCATTAGTTTTAGCGGTTTAATCCGCATTGTGGCTGCTTCAACATGTCACATTAGGCACTCCATGTATTGTTTCCCCCTATCTGTTTCGAAACCGCCCCGGTTGTGCCAATCGCAGTCTTTGGCGATGGGACCCTTCTGCAACAAACTAAGAGAAAAATCATATTGGTCAAACCCTCTTAAGGAGGATATTAAAACAATTGACAGACAAAAAATCAAGCTCAACTGCCCAGTATCGCTGCTCTTTAGGCACCAGTGGGTCATTTTCCACATCCATGTAGCCAAAGGTCATGTCGGACAAATCCAGCAAGTGCCATGCCTTCAAAGTTACAGCAGCAGGTGGCATTTTTGATTCGATGTACTCAGATGTCACAGGAGAATCTTTGGACTTCTTCAAGACATTGCTCAAGCGCTCGTACATCCAACTCAGGTACGGGGGTGCATACCTTGCACGTCACGCTGTAACATGGAGTGTCCCGAGGTCCGCTTTGGCGCAGTTTGGGAACACTGGAAGTCATTGGCTTTGATTAGTCGATTCAACTGGTACCTCTCTATCAAACAACCAACCTCTATTGAAAATCATGGAAAAAAGCATCTATGAGGGTTGGTGCTTTCATCTGTCCTCCCCAAGATAAGTTGTCTAGATGCAGAGTGATCCTGTTTTCAGGGAGGGCAGCGTTGAAATATCTGAAACCATCAACTCTGTCGGACCAACCCACAAACAGATGTATAGATGAAGCAATTAAGCACAAAAAGACAAAACAACCATGGATTATGATCAGCGACTTTCCCTTGCTCACGAGGTTCCTCGTGAAAATAATCAAACATATAATTATGTTCTATTACCCTCTGCTATTTAACATAGCCATGGAGAATCCCCTACAAATGGAGGTTTGAATGGGAAAATCATCAAAAATGAACCATTTTCCATGGCTATGTTAAATAACCAGAGGGTATGTTCTGTGTTTCTCTGTCTTTTGTGGTGTGTTCATCCTTAAGGCAAAGAAACATCCCTTCCAACTTCTTGTGGCGTGGATATGCCACGGGGGAAAACCTCCAGGAAAAAAATCACCGACGAGGTCACATCTGGATACATTGCTAATCTCAAATACCAACAAAAACATGTCTTGGCTGGGTATTACCATGTAATTTTTTGTTTATATGGCAGAACCATGTCAAACCACTATAATTCGTTCTTCCCAATATTAAATACGTTTAAATACCGTCAATAGCTTGAATACCCAAATGAAACCCTGGCAGGTACACAACAACTCCGATGGTCTATCCACTGTAAATCCAAGCTACCAGGAATCATCCCAAACCAGCAAGCACCAAGCCTTGCGAAGTTTACTAAAACTCACTAGCAACCAAGGTTTACCCCAGCATGACCAATCTTGGATACCCTGCAAAACAAGTTCTACAAATTGGATTAAACTGGTAACCACCCAATTGTTGGCCCAGCCAAGGTACAAATCATGATTATCATCATATCCCAAATAAAACCACCAAGCCAGCAACTCTAGTTCAACATAGTTAAACATAGTTAAACACATAGCTAAACACATAGTTAAACACACTTTAACAAAGTTAAACATAATTATATATAAACCGAGTGAGACGTGGTTGAACAAAGTTCAACATATGTTAAACATACTTAAACTTCAACCAGACCCCCAAAAAAAAATGAAAAAAGAATCGCCCAACTCATGAACTCGCCAAGAAACAGATCGTCATCATCAAAGTGCGCAATGATCTCCCCTGCCGCCAGCTCAATGGCCACGTTGCGTTTCATCCCCAACGACCAGGAGATCGGCTGCGGCTCGCCGAGCTTCTCCCAGACGTCCTGGTCGCTGATGCCCAGGCTGCAGGGAGCACCTTTCTTCCAGCCCTCTGGGAGGTCCAGTCTGCTGTCGGCCACCCGGAAGTGTCCTGGTTTCATGGTGAAAATGCTGGGCAAAGAAGGGCCAAAATGCTGGAAAATGGTGGAAGACCTGGAAAAAATGGTGGAACATCTGCAAAAATAAAATGCTGGAAAGAAGTTGTCGAAGGACAGCAACGTCGTTGATTTTTGACACCTTTGACACCAATACAATACGGGAATAGAGGGGAGTTATTTCGATTGGGAAGTCAAACCTGGTTAAACTCTAATGATTTATTATACAAGTTCATCTAAATTCACCAGCCAAAAGCTGTCATTTTCGTTGGCAATATCTTCTTTTGATTAAAAATAAAAACCATTGAATTCATCATCCCTATGTTTCTTCAAGTTCCCCTCAAATTCCTCTGCTTTTTATATCTGTTTATTCTGTTGGTAAAGGAACAAAAACTGCTGAAGCCAGGTTTCTGTAGATGATCCTGGGATCCTCTTGAGCCTTCTCCTGGAAAAAGGGCGATGGCTCTGGCCCAGTGTCGACCACCACCAGCTCCTTGGGATTGTAGTCCTCAACAGCCCGCAGTTGTTCGCATTGAGACATGGCCTGCAAAATCATCTATTCTTAGATTATCTTAGACTTAGATTGTAAGACTATAAAAGATATTCTTTCTTAGATTATCTTAGAGTGTTAGACTATGGAATGAGGACAAACAAATATGCGATTATAATTGATTTCATAATATATTTATCTGATATAGATTCATATAGAGCTATTTCTTTGACCCCACCTCCCAACCCCCCAATCTCCTGCTTGCAAAAACACTCATAGAGCAGTGGATGAAATCCTCTCCTCACCCAACTGGTGGGTGCCACCACCGACATCAACGGCCTGGCCTCGTCCTCGGCACCGTCCGCCCGTTGCCTCGGTCCCTTCACCGCGCAGCGCCGGGGGTCGAAGGTGCCCTCGGTCAGCGCGAAGAGCGCCGCAGCGCTGCGGCTCCAACCAGGCGCCACCATGGGCAGCCGCGGCTGCAGTGGCAGGGGACGGTACCAGGAGATGGCGCGAAGCTGCTTGGCGCGCAACTTGACGTCCTGAGGAAGATGGAAGAGGTACCACTTTTTTTAAGGTTGGGAATGATATGGAAGTTGAAGGATCAGATGCTTTCACCAATGTTCATATATTTTTAGGGGTGGAAATCAAAAAATAAGTTTAGAGATGTTTAGAGACCCAAGCATCCATCAACCAGAGCTCCAGGTTCTGATGTTGGTGCCCTGGACATTCGCATCTGCGACATCTCAAGGAACTGTGGCCATTGGGCTCTGGTCGGGGCTCGCCCTTTGGCTCCTCATCTGGCAGTTGAGGCCAGTAAAGTTGTCCGAAACCCGGCAACCCCGGGCAGGTTTTGCACATGCGACAGGGACCCCTGGGAACTCCCAAGGCATCGGCATTCAGCCAGGTGTTTTTGGTATCTGCACCATAGCTGGCAATCAACTTGCCTAATTGAGGCGGAGGCATTGGTGGAAACCACCATGGCCAGGCACAATGAGCTTCACAAGTGCGAATTCATGGTGAGTTGTTAGATTCACTTCAAATCGTCTTGCCACCATCAAAACACGTGGGGTTCCTCTTTGTTCAACTGTGAATGTTTAAAAGAACAATGATCTTGGATGATCTTGGCATATCTTGGAGCTAGTTTTGAACAGATCTTGCTGTATTTGGAGCCAAAGCTGAAATCTGAAATGCACAACCCCAGCCTCAGCCTATAGCCTCAGCCTATGGCCTACGGAAAGAAATAAAATTCCCAGTCTTCCTCGGCCGTGAATCTTTATCCTTTCAAGTGTAAGGTACAAATATACGAAAACGGCAAATGAAGGGCATATGTCATGATGGCGCACACCCTTCTTGATTTCTTGACGGCAGATTGGTGAGTGCGTATGCGTCTCCTATATATGGCCATGTATAGATTTCGCCCACCAGTCTCACCCAGTGCCTGGATTTCTGAGCTTCAGCCCAAGATTTTCCAACCTGAACAACTCACAGGCTGCAGCCCGTGTAGTAGCAAACACATGTGCCGCAGTCAAGTTGCATAGGCTTGATGGGGTATGGTGGTCATCCCACCATCATGAATGGGATTACTTGTAATGGGCATATAGACCCCTATCTCCTGGATTGATGACCATACCCTTTGCCGCGAAAGTAAACATGGCCATGAGGGAAATGTGGGAAAACCAAGCGCCAAACCACTTTCAAAACAACAGACCGACAGACTGGCGAGTCCTTCTTCAGGCAACAGTCTTGTCTTGTAGATATCAGTTTATTGGTCAGTGGAATTCTAATATCCATACAACCGATCAAAAGCAGACATGCAACCGCGCAACCCCAATCACTCCGCAACTATGCAGCAGACTCACTCGCGGACTGAGAAGAGTCAGCACTTCTCATCTGTCAGTCCTATTTCCAAAAGATTCTTTGCATATCCTGATTGCTGATGCTGTTTCAGGGAGGTGTAATGTCAAGGAACTAAGTAGAAAGATAGCAATTTTGGGTGACTTGTTCAACTGGCCAAAATCTATATGTTTTTTCCGGAGGGGGCACTGTAACAAGAGGGCCGCCACTAGATACCCCCCAAGGAGAAAAAATGCGACCATGTTTTGCTTTTCCAATAAGAAGGAAACTACTATCATTCTCCTGAGAACCGGGCTGAGTCTGATACAACATCAACTATCATCTGGGATATCACAGCGGTTTCTGATCAGGCGCCTGCGTTTGTAAACCAAGCGAAAGGCCTGGGTGATCCAGGGATCAGGGATGTGTCACATGTTTGACATATGAAATACATTGAAATACCATCAATGGGAGAATCTACAGGCCAACAATATCTGATAGTCAGATATTATATTTAGAGGATTATCTATATACCACTCTAAATATCATATCTATAGAAGCAAACTTCAGCAGCATTGAGAGACTTCAACAAGCTCAGGCCAGAACATCACGTTCAGGTCCCTGGCAGTTCCGGTTCCACCGCGGGATGTGCTTCAAATTGGACCTCTAAAGAAAGACACAAAATGAGCCAAAATGTGGGGTTCAACATGGTTCCGTATGGTTCAATGGATTGAACTTCCGGGGACTTGGAGAACCAAAAATTTAGATCTTTTTCATAGTGAGGAAAGACGAAAATCCGTGGTTCTCCAGGGTCTTGAATTTTGACCCGTCCCTATTTGAGGACACCATTTTTGCTTCGTGTCAAGGGACACCGTTGGCCTGCTAGGAACCCTGACACTGATGATTCCAATCCGAAGCAATGGATGTCCAGACCCTGTTGTGCCTTGAAAGAAAACCCACAGCTAGGTGCTCACATTGCTAGCGGGAATTCTTCCCTTAAACTCCACAACCAGTGATCCTTTGATCATCTTTGATCCATCTCGGAATTGCTTGGAAATGTTCCACCACCAAGCCACATCGACCTGGAACCTTTCCTTAAGTGGGGCAGTTGCCACCATCTCCATCTCCGTCAAAACCCAACCCCGGGAGCCTCCCCTCGAAGTACATAAGCCATGGCCATCGAAGTCAAAGCATTGGCTTGTGGAACATGGAAGAAGGGCCTAAGAAATAGAAATATTCATGTTTTTTGCAATCAAAAGACTTTCTGAGATAAAATCTGGCTAGAAACTTGCTGGAAATTCAACCCAAAGCTGCCGGAAAATGATCAGCACCAACTGTTGCTGGAACACCCCAAGGTGGTAAGTTTTGTCTTGTGGCAATGGAGTAAAAACATACTTGCAATATCTTGCAATCAAATAAAATATCCAGAGTATCAGAGTAAACAAAAGTAACACTTGACTGTTTCCGTTGTTGCTGTTTAAACTCCTGGTGCATGTACAGAAAGATAGTGCTTACTAGGCGTCGTGCATGTCACACTGCTTGACCGTACACTAGTTTGAGCCAAGCTTTGCTATTCTTACAAGATATTACAAATATGGTGATTCCTGCTTAATCCCTTCCCCCTGATATTAAACACACCCTAGGAACCGTGGTTCAGTGGGGAGATTCACACATATCTGGGATAGGGGGATGGGATTGCTCATTCCAACACAATCACTTCATCCGGAAAAATGGCTGGCAATGACCATTCCTCAAAGAGCAGCCAGTCATCGCCAAACAATCACTGCATGTCTTCCAAGGTGCCAACCTTGACATTAAACAACAATTCAGGTGCCTTCCCTCGGATAGGTCCATATCAAATGAAGGGCATGAAGGGTCAGTTGCTCATCAAATCTGCCCGGCATGAGCATCTCCAAGTTGACCAGTCCTTCTGAAGGACAATCTCCAGAGGATACGATTTCCTCTTCCCCTTTCCTTCTACCTAAGTCACCAACTGGAAGACATTCCACTTCAAAAAGGGATCATCATGGACTGAAATTGACTGAAATTCGTATCTCCCAACATCTTCCACCGAGTCATCGCAGTCCCCCAAGCGGAGCATTTTCCAGCGCAGCTGGCTTGAAAGATCACTTCTACAGACACTCTGACACGCCCGGTCTGGTGTTTCTGAGGTGTTGGCCTGGATATCTTGCCTCCATTTCATGACATCTCTTGAGATAGGAACTTATTTATTTCAGGGCTGTCAGAGGGTCTGCAGCTTGTGTGGCTTGGCGTGGCTTGGCCAGCGCCAAGCCATGCAAAAATCGCAGCTGCCTGGAACAACGTCATCGGTGGAAAGATTTCACTGTGGAGTCACTCGGAGTCACCAACAGGATCATGAATGTCATTGAATGTCACCAACAAATGATGGGGAAATGACACATTTGCTGAATCTCTTGAGATTAAAAGACACATTGCGATTCAGAGACTGTTAAATTACACGTTGCAATTTACTATGGTTTACTCACAATGACACTGCCATAAACCATAAACCACCATTTTTGTTGGCGATGGTTGAAGGCCAACCCCCCAAACCAGTTGGGTGGCCCTACCCAGTTTCATGATCTCGTTGCACCCCTCCAATTGCCTGACATTTGAAAAAATCCAGGTGTTGAAAAAGAACCAGTTTGGTTGATAAATCTTGATAAATCATGATACATCCAGTTTTCCATTGGTTCTTCTGGTGTTGAATACCAAACAAATCTTATTCTAATCCAGTTTCTAATTGGTTGAATCTGCCTCCATGATCCCAGGAATCTCTGTACCATGTTGTGCCTATCACCTTGCATGACTGGGGGAACATCCACCAGCTATAACTGAGGGTAGGCTCCTGGGGTGGTTACATCCCAGCAGTTGCTGAAAATGCGTTGCCCAAACACTTGCACGAGAGGGGAGAAGATTCAGATGGTTTGGGCAACAAACGGATCTCGCAATATCTATAATGTGGGTAAAACAATAATAAACCACCTATATTTTGATGGTTTATACCACCTATTTATGGTGATCTTGGGATGGTTTATTATTGTTTTACCAACATTACCATTTCTAAGTGTCTTTAATATGTCTCTGTGGTGTCCAAAAACCTTTGAAACCTGAGATAGAAGCTCGGCACACACACGGTTTTCAATGAGGAATGATCGGAAAGAACTTTGAACACCCAGAACATTTGTACAGCCTGATGTAACTCATCTTAGACATCACGGTGAACAACCAGGTTTTACTTGATGATACTTGATGTATCCTAAGCTTCCCCGAGAACACAACAAAGAAAGCACGCATGGAAAATCATGGAAACCCAATCCAAACCTGAAAAAAACGTTGGGGTGCTCAGAATTCGATCAGGCCCATCAGCTCAAGTTGCAAAACTTGCAGCAGCTGACAAATCAAAAGTTTAGACCCCTCCAAACGACACCTTTCGAATATTTCATAGTACAGCATAGTACAGCATAGTACAGCTAGTACAGCATAGTGCAGCATAGTGCAGCATAGTACAGCATAGTACAGCATAGTACAACATAGTACAGCATAGTACAGCATGCATATGTCTGGGTACTTGGGGGTGCAATTGAGGTTACAAATGGCTATAATCATGGTTGTAAACCCCATAAGTTGTGATACTGTATACACCCTGTAACTCTGGTTCTATATCCACCTGTAATTAACTAAAGCTGCACGTCCGAGTATCATTGGGTTTCCAACTGTGATCCCTGGAAGAATATCCGTCATGAACCCCAGCTAGCAATGGAAACGATTCGGAAACAAGACACATTTTGGAATCACCAATCACTTCTATTTCATCCATCAACCTCACCTTTTCGCAGGATTAATCACTATGTACCCTCTGGTAAACTAACATAACTATGGAAAATCACAATTTTTCATGGGAAAATCTACTATAAATGGCCATTTTCAATAGCTATGTTAGTTCACCAGAGGGTATCCACTATATCTATAACCGCTACTTATTTAACCACCATTCCAAAGAAATTCGATCCGTTCATGCCGACCCATCTCTCTTAAACACGGCTTGGCCGCAGAGTTGATCCCCGCGCAACTGGCCGGCAGCGGGGAGTCGAGGTGCCGCAACTCAGCTGTTCACCTCAGAGTAGGACTGCTGTTTGTCTGTTTTGGTTGTGGTTCTGCTTGTGGTCGTTGTGGTGGTGATTGTTGCTGCTGGTGTGGTATGTGCTGCTGTTGTGCTTTGCTGTTGCTGTTGCTTCTCCTGCGGTTGCTGCTGCTGTGGCTGTTGTTGATGATAATGGTTACTTAAGTTAGCAAACCCCTTTAGATCCCTTGGTAAAGCATCTATTGATGGTTCATGGGGCGCTAATGAGCCGTACATTCTTGTTGAAAGACAAACCCAAGAAGATTCAGTGGATTTGAATGGAATTCACATCCCAGCATCCCCATCGTCATAGTGTCATCCGTACAAATTGAATTCATTGGATTGGTTGAAAGGAAAATGTAGAGGAACCCCAGGAACCCCTGCATTTGATGGTAAAAACCAATGGTTTCCTGGAGATTTTCCTTTAAACCAATCCATTGATAAATCTGTAAATGCAGATGGGCGGGCTGGTATGGCAATGTTATCCCTAAATGGTTCGGTGATGTTCTATGGTCTACCTTGGGACCAGTGAAACCCCTCCAAGCTGGCGGCCCTCACATGTCTCATGTGGCCCACGTCAGTTGCGGCCAGTTGTGGCCCCAATTTTCTGAATCTTCTCTGCATTCTTGCTGCTGTTTCGACATGTTTCTGAAAACGTTGAATATTCCACATCCCCAGGAACCTCTCACGTTTTTTTTTCTTAGAGGGATATGATTGATGGTCCTACCTAACCCACTATATTCATGAGTGAAATCCCCATTTTTGAAATCAGTTTCACGACTCAAATCAAATTTTGGAGGCTCTCATCACCTGAGTTGAATTTGCCCGAATTCTTTTCACGCTTCCCACTCTTCTCCAAGGAACGATGCAGGGATCTGACAGCTGACGGCGGCTCAAAGAATGGATCTGACGGTGCCGCTGCGTTGGAACTGCCCTTGGGTTCACGGGATGATGAAACCTACAAAGCTGGAAAGATTCGAAAACTCCAAACATAGTTTCAAGATGTATCAAGCTTGAAAAAAGGCAAGTAGAGTAGTTGTAAGTTGTAACCTTGAAACATGAATAAATGTGCTAGGCTATTGATTCCTTTTCTCCCTCAAATCAGGTTCCTTTTAACCCTCAAAAATGACAGCGGTTGATGTTCCGAATGGAGAACACCATTGTCAAATCAGCAAATCGAAATGTTCTGCATCATGTCTTTGCCATATCAAAGTGATGAAAGTCATGTCGAAAAGTCGAACTAATTTCTAGCTACAAGATGCTACAAGTACTGTATATACAAATATATAGAGCCAAGCATCATAAACCACTGGATCAAGTTTAGCATAGAAATATTATAGAAATCCATTGAATCTTCCACATTTGCACTTGTAACACGCATTTCACAGCAGGAAAAACCCCTCCGGTGCCTCACCAAACGCCGGTGGGGACGATGCTACCGTCCTGGGATGATCTGAGAAGCCCAAATTACTGGCGAGTCATGTGGGTAAAACAAGAATAAACCCATCCCAAAAATCACCAGAAATAGTTTGAATATGTTTGAATAGTTTGAATATGTTTGAATAAACCCTTTTTTGGGTGGTTTATGGCATTGCTTTACCCACATTATATCGGTAATGAACCATGGCAATTGAACATCCCGCAAATTCATGGAGGTTTTGGATGACGCTGGATTTTCCAGCCATGTTTGATTACCAGAAAGTCGCCCCGAAAAACCACCAACCAACAGGGGTTGATCACCGCTGCTCACTTGGAGAGTGACATCCTTGGGGTATTCAACACACCTCTAATATGTTTAAGTCAAACTGCATGAAATCATCCAAGGGGTAGCCAGAAGAACGTGTGACACGTAGCCAGAAGACACCAATCAGAAACTTTGGCCCGTGAATCAACCATGTTACTAAATATTCCTATTCCAATAAATCACCATTTTAGGTAGGTTTCGTACCATTTTGTACCCATCAGGGATGGAATATACCCCCATTCATGGCCAGAACCATGAAGTTCTACCCCTCGTGAACGGGCTCCGGCCTTGGCGACCCCTCGAGGGAGTCTAACATGTCCTCATCCTGCAGGGAAGGGATGGGAAGGGTTTGAGGTTTTGGGGTACCTTGCAGATTTCAAGATCCCATGGCCCCCATGGCTGACTGCAAGAAGGTTGGCAAATGAAAAAAAAACATGAGAATCTCGCAAAATCTTGCAGTTTCGATGAGTTTCATGAGCTTTGCTGCAATGGTCGGTGAAGCCAGCAGCCCTTCCTTGTTAGATTCTCATGTCAGCTCTTGCGCAAGTTGGTGAACCATGAAGTTTGGTACTTTAGTTAGAAGTGTCATGTAGATAGCTACCCGCCAACCCAAAGGGTTATGATCTGCCTTTTCTGGGGGTTCTTGATGTTCTTGATGTTTCTGCACCAATTTTGGGATGATTTGGGGTTCCCCCGTTTTAGGAAACCATGATTTGCACCCCATCTCCTCAACTTCAGACACGGGATCTTCGGGCTCGCTCAAGGCGCCCTGCACCGATTTCGATGACCAGATTGGGGACAGAGGGCCACCCCGGGCCCTCAGAAATTTGGAAAACGCTCATCTGTTTCGGGGAGTACTCAGACTTGATCCATACACTTCTGAAAGCTTTCAGATGTTTTCGGTGTAGTTAATTGTAGACCCTGTTCGGCAGCCCTTCCTCTGCCAGCAAGTACTTGATTGGCCAAGAAATTGCTCTGTATTTATGAACATCACGGACGAGCCTTACATATATCATCATATATCTCCTTTGCCAGTGTACCATTCCATAATTAGATGTTGATCGTGTGATATATCTACAGTCATCACTTGATGTGTCTTCATATGATATGCAAAGAAAACTTTCATCTTCCCCTGGCTGGTGGTTTCAACACCTTCGACAAAAATGCTCGTCAATGGGGATCATACGAGGCATGATGGAAAATAAAGCACAACTATTTAAAATATGTTCAAATCACCAACAAGTGATATCTTTTATCATGAGGTCGGGCATCCGTGTTCTCTTGGTTGCATGGTCCAGCGTTGTTCAGCACACGAGCCTCTGTATAGCTTCGCACCTCAGATGAGGTGAGGATGGGAAACCATCCTGATTTTGAGAGAGGGAACGTCACTGCAGAAAAGCCAAATATACTCCCATGATCATGTTTCGGTTGAGTATTTCCCCCCATACACGTGAGAATCTTGGAATATCTTGGGGATATAGCCCAGGGATGCATTCCCGACTTGTTTTTCTCCAGGGAATCCATCCTGACTCCATATAGCTCCTATGGTGGGTCGGGGTCGAGGGCGCTCAACTTACCTGGTGGTGAACTTGGGACGTCCACCAAAACCCACGACATCGCAACAACTGGTTGGGAATTCAACCCATCGCAATTTTCAACCCAAAGTCAATTGGGATCATCATGCGGACTTTTTGGGATGGAAAAGAACAGTTACCCGAAACCACCCACCGGTGAACTGTTAATTACATTTCCTCCAGTTACATCAAGATGCCATTTCAGGTTCTGTAGTGATGGTTTTAACCATGTGGTTCATTTTTTCAAGTTGTGCTACCCCCAAAAACATGCCCAAAGATGAAACCGCTTAGACCACCGAGTTTACATCCAATTTTGGGGAGAAAGCCTCCACAAGATGGAGCCCCCAAACGAAAGATAAGTTAGTTTATACCTTTCTGAACTAGGGTTGAATTGGGGGATGCTATAACTATAGCCAGCTGGAAACCTGAAAAATATGGGGGAACATCATCGAACTATACCATCCGAGTTTCACACTAAACGTGGCATCTTTTGGGGGGTTGCTATGATGGGCTTTATAAACCCAACAAACATCACGGCAGGGTGGTGCCCCCCACTTATAAGTTGGTTTTGTAAACCCCATCAAGTATATATCTGCCATAAACCATAGAATTCACCTATAGTTATAAACCAACTTGGCATCCTAACTCAGCTATAAATCCCACTAAATGGCCATTTCTTACCATTTTCCCATTGGTTTCGTTTGGGGACCCCATCCTCCAGGAATTTCGGCTGGGTCCCCCACTGGTTTCAAGGGGACGGAGGAGCGGATCCGTTCAGACCAGACTTTCATGACCACCTGGGGCCACGCAGCGCCAAAAAATCACTGGGATGGCGGGGAAATCCCTTATGAATGGAGGTTTACAGAGTTTTAAATATGTTGAACTCATTAAGACTCCAATTTTATATGTCTGTATATATACGTAATCTGGCTATCTAACAATTTACTGAAGTAATAGCATTTATGGATGGCTTTGGGGTTCATCAACTAGGCACAGCAAAGCATCTATAATCAATAGATCATCTACACATGAGGTAAACTGTCTTAGAGAACCTGATTTTTGGAAGCTTACCCGTTCCAGTACCATTTAGATGGCTCACCCCAAACCTATAGATGAAATCATTTAGTGCTTGAAACCTACATATGTAACTCTGCACTAATGCAACTACAGTCTACAGTAATTACAATAATGGTAAACCCAAATAAACCACCTCAAAAAGTCGTCTACCCACCCCCACAATGAAATTGGCGATGGTTTACGGGGTTTACCTCATGAGTACATCCTGAACAACCAATATAGTGCTGATTATATGATCATGTCAAAATAATGGTAAGTTGCAGTTGCTTTTGAATTATGTGTTCTATCTTCTGAATTCTACTTGTTGCTTTGTCATAAGTTCAACTGGTGCATCTCTTCCTGTGCTTTTGTTCAAACAGTTTGCTATGCAAAATCACCATGTTAAAAAACCGTAAATCATTGAACTATAGCTGGACCATAGCTTCGATAACCAGCTCGTCTTACAGCACCCTGGATTTGCTTAAGGACACCCCCCAAACAAAAAACTTATATAGATTCCCAAAGCAATGGATTTCCCATTGGGAAAGCAAAACCCCGTATTATATCATATTACTTCCCCAAGTGGTGGATTTCCGGGAAAATGGCACAGCTCACCTTTTAAACCAATGTTGTCAGTGGATTGGTGAATGGGAAAATTTACAGGAACCCCCTATACCGTCTGGTAATCAAACATGGCAATGGAAAATCCACCATTTATAGATGATTTTCCCATTAAAACCTCCATTTATAGTGGATTTCCAATTGCCATATTTGATTACCAGTGAGTAATTCATGGGGAAAACCATGGTTTCCTCTAGATTCTCCCTTCAACAAACCCATGTTGCCAGTGGCTCCATCCCCAGGACCTCCAAACTCACCGGCCGGTGATCACTGCCGAGCTGGGAGTGGGTGACCTGCGGACAAAAATCCTGTATGATTTATGGGGGATAGAACCATAGGTAATGTTTTTTTTGATACATACGTATATATATATATATATTCATATATGTTATCATATGTATATATATATATACACATACGAGTAGGTTATATTATCATGGTTGTAGGGGTTATATCCCAAATCATGGATTCTTCTGGGAAAATCTGAAGATTATATGTAGCTAGTATTGAGTCGTCCCAAATTTAAAAATACCCCCCAACCATAACAAACAACTATCACATAAATGTCCAAACAATATTATTCATAAATTTTGGTAAACCATCAATATTATGCACTTATCACATTTTATTCATCATATTTTTTATCATATATCATGATAAAAGTTTTGGGGACTATGATGGGACGACTCATAATGCTAGTAAGTAAATAGAAAATAGTATACAACATATTTTCTTTTATTTTTTGCAATAATTTATAAAAGTTATGGGTCTTTATTGTTATTTATATTCATCAGGGTCAACGTTAATTTCTATACAGAAATCTAAACACTCAATTCTTACAGTATATGTTCATTCTCATAAATGTAGCTGATTTTGTCAGTAGCATCTTGGTAAAGTTCATTTAAGGCAACTTGAATATCGTTGTGGTTTGGTTGCCATTCAAGTGTTGTACAATCATCCATACTAACTATGTGGTTCGCTCCATCCTCTTCTATTACAATACAATCAACATCAATGGATATAATTGTTTTCATATCAGGTTGAAGATACATTATATGACTTTTCTGGATGGTGTTTTTTACCATTTCAGTTTGTCGTCTTATAAGATTTAATACATATTCAGCTCTTTTAAATTTAGGTTTTACAGTAAAGAAATGATCTTCAGATATGTCCCCTTCAGCCAAACCATAATCATAGCTATTTTTTTCAGTCTCAGGTCTACATTTTTGTTGCATTTGTTTGAGTGTGTTGTTGTATTTGAATTTCATATACTTAGGTTCTCGCACTATATATGATGAAATGTTTGTAATAACATCAGGTGATAAGTTGCTTAACATTTTAGTGGTATCCATATTTACCCTACTATTATAAGGTAATATTCCTTTAAGTAGGTCAAGTTTTTAAAAACAAATAGTGTTAAAAAAAATATTACTAAAAAAATATTATTCAACAAAAAACATATTCAAAAAAATCATTCAAAAAAAATATTATTCAAAAAAATATTAAAGTAAAAATTATATTAAGATTATATTAAATTAACATTAAGTCATTACTATCACAATTTTAGTTGATATATATTATGGGATTAATTTTTACTCATCACAACATAAAAACTGTTCAGTCAATAGATACTGATTGTCTAACAGCTCTTGATTTGTAAAAGTTGTTGTTTTTGTTTTCTTTTCTTCATTATTCAGATGTTTTTGGATTTTAATATGCACCGTCCATATACATTTCTTAACATTGCAATTACACACATCACATTTAACTTCAATTTGCCTATAAATTTTGTCGATTTCTTTCTTTCTTTCTGGGTTGTTCTCTTTCCATTTCCTGTTAGTCTCTTTTGTTTTTTCTGGATTATTTTTATACCAATTTCTAACTACTGCTTTTCTTTTTTCAGGGTCTTCTCTATATCTTTGTCTATCTCTCTCACGTTCTCTTTCAATGTTTTTATTTCTGTGTTCTGTTTGCTTTTCATTGATTTCATCTTTGTTTTCTACCCTGTATTGTTTCATCTTTTGTAGTTGTTCTTCTCTGTTGTCCTGATAATATTGTTGCTGGTTTCTTCCTGCTATTTGGCTATTCAATGTTGCAATTTTCTTTATCCATTCACCTTCTTGTGCGTTCAATTCCTCTTTGCTCTCACAGGGTTTTTTTTCCAACAAAAAGATTTCAAAGTTTTCAACTCCAATATTTGCCATATGCTGGTATAGTATCGGGGTTACCATTTCCGGGGGTATCATGTGCCCCGGCTTTTGTAGCTACAAACCTGACTTTAGACCACGTTTCTACAAAAAGATGATCCAGCAACAAAAATGAGCCTACAAAAGCGTGTCCCAGTCAGGAAAAGATGAGCCTACAAAAGGATTATGGTTTTTAGCCTATCCATTTTTTGGGTTTTTTTTTGGTTGGAGAAGCCCTAAATTTCCATGATCCTTTTGTAGGAGTTTCCTGAAGTGTTGTGGAATCACTATTGTAGTGAAATTGAGGGTTTTTTTTACGGATGGTCCAGGGACATAGGTTAGTTTTGTAGTGATTCTGTGGGTT
>BGPT01000898.1:152061-166773 GCA_003297045.1 Symbiodinium sp. clade C Y103 | reverse complement strand
TCGCCGTTCCGTCCTTCACTGCCACTGCGTTTCCCCGTCCGGGAGCGCAGCAGGAAGGCCATGTTTGACTGCATTTTGTCGCCGTTCCGTCCTTCACTGGCAGCAGCAAGAGCAGCAGGGAAAAGCTAGGAGGCAGCAGCAGTAGCAGGAGCAGCAGCAGGCAGCAGGCAGCTGGCAAAAGCTAGCAGGCAGCAGCAGCAAGAGCAGCNGAGCAGCAGGGAAAAGCTAGGAGGCAGCAGCAGTAGCAGGAGCAGCAGCAGGCAGCAGGCAGCTGGCAAAAGCTAGCAGGCAGCAGCAGCAAGAGCAGCCGGGTGAAAATGGTGGGAAAATGCAGGTTTTAGCAATGAACATGGTGGGAACATGTAGTGTAGGTGTTGCGTTAACAATTAACAAATCTAACAACTTTCTGGGAACATGCAGCTCCTGATGTGTTCAATGCCACAAAGCACAAATGAAGGATGGTTGAATTTCCACCCGTCTCTAGGCAGTCATTAGGAATGGTTCATGATTCACTTATCATGCGCATTGATGGTTTATTTAAAGTTTACATATGTTTACATGTAGCATATGTCTCCCCATCTACTTGCTGGTTGTTATCTTTTCGATCCCCATTTCAAGAACGGTATGCCCCCATTCTAGTAAGGCATTGGGGGTGGCTTATGTTGGCTTATGGTTATACACCGTTTAGCCCTAGATGTAGTAGTTGAACCATCATATACGGTATGGCATGTAATCTAATATTGATTATAAAACATCAATTTTTGAACTTAACCATCCTCTGTTTGGTAGTTAGGCCACTATCTAAGCACCAGCATTTCAATCCTAAATGAATAGATCCATAAATAGCAAACCATGGTTTCATGCGGGGGCATCTAATACTATAACCTCAACCAGCCCCCTCCAAAGGTGACCCCCACACCAATAGATGGTTAAGATGTGTCTCTTTTAGTCTCTGGTGCTTAAGAAGCGCAAAACATAAACCCAAAAAATGTTCACCATGTTCCACAAGCATGTCTTCTGATGAAATAGCTGCCATTTACTTGGTCGCTCATCCCACTTCCTAAGTAGCTTATATCCCTGGTTGTACGTGGGATAAGTAGGGTTAGTCCACTTTTAATTAGGGTTATGACACTTATGACCTACTTAGTAAGTGGGATGAGCCACCAAGTACTGCTGAAGGCCATCGATTTCCACACCTCGCCAGGACCCGAAGCTGCCAAGGCCAAGTCTCCTGACCGTGTGGAAATCATAGGGGAGTGCTGGGAAAGAAATGGTGTAAGCACACGAAAATTGTAGTATAAGAGTTTGATTATATATAGTAAACATTAGTAAACTAGTAAACCCTTATTTATAGACCATTGATATATAGTTATATGAAAATAGACCATTGAAAAGAGATGATCTAGAGTAAATTCATACTATCTATCAATGGTCTATAAATTATGACCGTGGGAAAATGACTATGACTATAATAGTAATATACAATAATTATTATGGATGGATTTGTGATCTATTCTGAACAAGTCTATCTATAGGAATGTGTTTCTATATGTTCCCTCGTCAATGCCTGGGCTAATTGATAGCATATTCATCAATTTTAGCGTTGCTGTCTATAGTCCTAGTCCTAGTCACGGCAAACCACTCTTTTTAAATGGGAAATTGGAATTATACTAGTTGGTTGATAGGTTTCCCTACTATGAAATATCATAATTCACATAGAGAGGTAGGATAAGTTCCTATAGCAACCAATCAACCGGGCTATCTTTAATGGCTCACTTGATATCATTGGGATTCAACAAACTGCCAATGGTGACCCCCCCCCAAGATGGTTTGCTGGTTCAGAAATTTGCCCTGAACCAAACGTGGAGACGGCGCAAAACATGAATTGGATACCATCTGTAGTCATTTACCTATGGATTAATGGGGATGGCCCCTCTATTTATCAATCAATCAATGGGAAAAGGACATCTATGGATCCATGGTGATAACTTGATAACAGCCACAACCCTGCGGCATCCTGGAGGGCATCATTCTGCAGGACGCAGTAGAGTTGCTGTCGCGACTCCGCTCCGCAGAGGGTTAATGACGTCATGACCTGAATTCCCAGGGGGTCCGCAAAGGAAAATATAGTACAGGAACATGTCCACATGTTCAAAGGAACCCCATTTCCTCTTTGGGTGACAAAAACAGAGAGCGTTTGAAACATTGTTTGATTGGTTAACATTTGAAAGCGTGCTTTAAGTGGTTTTCCTCCCTGAAAGGGGCAATACAATCTCTACACATGTACACACACACACATATATATATATATATATATATACGCTACACATGCGTATGTATATAACATATGAGTGAATATATGCTACATATATATATATATATATACACATTATATTGAATATGCCTTTTGAAATTTCAAAGCACCCACCATTTATCGGTGTTTCATTGCATGGAACACCTTTGTTACCATGGGAAAGGCATGTTGGGATACCAGTCACTGTGGAATGATTCCACCCAAACTGGCACAGTGACTCCCTATGTTCATTAAAACCCACAAAGCACATTGATCCACGAACCAGACAATTCGTTGGGAGTGCATGATCGAGGACAGAAATACTGAGACAGAGCGTTCTTCTCTAGGGCTAGAGACTCTCATCAACAAAATCCATTCACCAGCATCGTTCTTGATGGGAAGGCCACTGGCTTCCCTTAGGTTTTTCTCACCAATCCATTCATCGATACTAGAGTTGCATGCAATACAGACATAGATGGCAATGTTCAATCAATTTGGCATCAAGACAAGGGGGGGAGCCCAGATTTACAAGACAAGGGGGAAGGAAGTCATGTGGCCATCCGAGTTCTCCAAGGAGCATAGCTGCCCACGGCAGTCTTGGCCCTGCCCAGTTCGCGCCTTAAGACCTGGTGATATTTCATCGCTGGGATGCCATGACAAAGCCAGGGATAGAAACTGCATAGCCACTATATAGATATATGGGATGATAATGAAGCAAACAAAAATGGAGACATACCAAACAAACATGATGGAGGGGTATAATGCCACTAGACCATACCTTAAAACAAAAACAAACTAAGAAGATGAGACTTACCTAGGCCTGGGAACCCTCCGCCTGAAGATGTGGCTGGTCAACTAAAATTGCAAGATGGAACGGTCACCCAATCACCATCAAATGCATTCTGCGAAAGAGTACCTTTGTAAATCAGAGTCAGATGGCTAAAATCCTTGTCTGAGTTAGCAAATCCTCACCTGGAATTGTCTCCATATTCTCGGCCTGAAATAGATGGATGATTTTTCATCGAGATATGACCCGAAATGCCCCCAGACGGTGTCCCGCGCACCCCTTCCGCAAGACGCTCGGGGGCGCCCTGTGCGCGACCCGACTCTTCCTGGGGCAGGTTGCAACAGCTACACGTGACGAATAAGCCATACCTGTGACCGTTCTCTGACATGACAGTCCCTTTATGTCCCTTTCATTTCCGGCAATTCAAACATGGCTTGCTCGAAATCCACCATTTATATAATAGATTATACTTTTTCGATCTTCAAATGCCCATTTAGTTCGGGGATTTCCCAGCCATGTTTGCTGACCCCGGAGGGCAAGGTTTCCAGATATCCATGGCAAACACGCAACGACGCTTCATCGGTCCTGCCGTGCAAAAACGGTGAAACTGGCCTTGGGACGAACCGCCTCCTGTCAGCCGGGCGGTTTTTTTTTGGCGAGGCCCAACACTGAAATCAATGGATCGGGTTTCTTGGGGAAAAAAGAAACCATGAGTCATGAGTTTTGAAAGGTTTTGAATGGTTTTGACATGTCTTGAGATGTCTTGATATATGTCTTGACCATCAATTCTGGGAAAGTCATGGGAAACTAAGTCCTGTGATGCAGCAGTTGACTCACACGCCTTGTCCTTCCTTGCTGGGATGCCTTGGTTCTCAGGGATCATGGGGGTTTCCTGCAGGTGTTCCCGTCATCCAGTTCTGGGTATACGAACCAACGGGTTGCTGAAATGTATGCAAGCCTATGCATATCGATACGTCTACAGAAGAAATTTCGGGACCCCTCATCCCACGAGGCATGCACAAGAAATAGTTGGCTGTCAAAACAGGAAACCATGGAATCGTGGGATAAGGGGTCCCGAAATTTGTTCTGTAGACGTATCGATATGCATATGTGCATTATTACATTTCAGCAACCTTCGGTGGTTCACTACCTGCCCTCAATACATTGAGGCCATTGCCATTACCGAAGTCCAACGCATAAACTATTTTGTTGCCAAATGTAATGCCAAACCGGAGCTGGTTTTTTCTCCAGCTGCCAGATGAGGGTCTCTATAGATTTTAACAAGACATCCCGCGTCCTTCCATGTCTCATGGGATTGGTTTAAGGGAAAATCTACAGTAAAACATGGATTTTCCCATCAAATATATATAGGGTTTTCCTGTAAATTTTCCCATTAACCAATCCATTGAATGCCAGGTAGAATTGATAGAATGTCAGTTGGTGGGTATAATTCGAAAAAAGTAATTGAAGCTCACAGTGCACAAGTGGTTGGTGCCAAAATCATACAGCAAGTCATCTCAACCAAGCATCCCAAGCATTGTTGAAAAGCAATCCGGTAAATTTAGATTAGACATACACCCTGAGAATCACCAGTTTTTATTGGAAACTAATCTTCCAACCCCCATCTGGCAGGGTCTATGTTAATTTACTGGAGGGTACATTTGAAACCCCCCACCACACAACGTTGATCAAGGCACACAAGTAGATCTCCAGTTGCAATTCCTCCCCACGCGAGGGGCCACGGACAACCTCCAAGACCACCTGCCAGCCAGGTCCAGCCCCCAACCACAATCTGCGTGGAAAATTCGGGTAGTAACTAGTAACCCTGGCAAACCCTGGTATGTAAGTCCCTAAATGGGTTATCCAAAATATAAATGGCTTATAATATCTTATAATTATTGTTACATATTGTTACTATACCAACCAGTTACTAAGTGGAATGATCCTGGAAGTGCTCTCTTTATCCAAGAATTTGCCGTGAAACATGGCCATGGATGCCATGGAAATAAAAGAATAGTTGGCAAAGAGGATGTTCATCCAATTCACCCCCCCAAACAGAAAAGAACATAGCGTCTTGACCTGTCCCCATAAAATCTGCAAATCCTTCATCGGCAAAGGGGACCTCCCATGCAGGACGGCCCCAGAGGTCTAGGTCCATAGAGTGGCAACCCTCATTTATACGATGCACTTAGTCTTGTGGTATGCTGATTGTTGTTGTCCTTTTTCTGCCCGAGAACATCGCTAGATACTGATCTTACATACTGATGCTAAAATAAGCTAAATACTGCGGCTTGCAAATTGATGTTGAACCTTTCTGGCCTTTCAAGGATACTTCTTTCCAATCACACACTTCAAGCATATGAAATTCATCATTGGGACCTGCGGATTTCGCAGGCTGCCAAAGCCGCTGGAAAAGCCTGCGACGGGCAGAGGTCCGGGTCAAGGCACAAACCCCAGGAGGTCTACCTGCCATCATTTTCTGCATTGAAATTGCCAGCTTGGGGTGCGGTGTACCGTTAACATCCGCATATGCATCCCATATACCTTATTTCCAGACTGCGTCATTTTTTTTGCATATCGACCAAAATGAAAACAGACACAAAATAGTCAAGAACCTTGGAGAGGAGGGCTCGCGCTTCTGGGATGTACGCAGCTGGGTTCAAACTCTCACATCCGAGGGGCTTCCAACTATTTGCAACAGCCGCAGCCTGCGGCTATATCAATTGAGGATGGTTCAATTCCATGTCTTATCCAGGATGAATTTGTGGATGTTCTGTGAAAACACCCTGGGGCTCCAGATCTTTGGCATTCCTCAAAATCAGCAGTCCCTCCGCTTTTTCGAAACCAGCGAGAAAAAGCAGCGACTCATCCCTCCCCGTCGCCTGAAGTCCAAGATCCAGCACAAAGAACTGAGGATTGCCAAAAGTTCTGGATCTCTCCTGGCGCACCGCACGGCAGTTCCTCCACAATTTCAGCTGATGTCTGACATGGGACCAAAGATAAACACAGGTGGCCATTTCCAAAGTGGATTGGATGATATTGGATGTCGTCTTCCAAACTCATTGGGGTTCCAAAGTATACCACATGCGATTAATTCTAAGGAAATTCCCTCTTGTCAGACTTTGATTCGCTCGAACCACCGCTTCCGAACTGAAACCAAAGATTTTCCAAGCAGATCTCATGTAATCTGAGGCATGCAGCAAAATCATCATGTTTTTCAACCAATGGCAGCAATGGCAGCACGTTCTGTCTCAAGCAAAAACATAGAGCAGAAACAACCCCACCAAAATAATGATAGAACATGATAAAACATTACAAACCATGATAAAAAGTACATTGCGTGTCTTTTTGGTGGATGCCATGGCTAGCCAATTTCACGCACCCAGATTTACCAAGGCACTTGGCATTTCACAGGCAGGCACCAAAGGAAGCTCGGGCCTGGCTGGATTTTCTGAACCAGCTGGGTTTTTCATGCCTTGTACCCTCTGGTTATTTAACATAGCCATGGAAAATCCTAATATATCATATCCTAATCCTCTATAAATGGAGGTTTTAATGGGAAAATCATCTACAAATGGTGGATTTTCCATGGCTATGTTAAATAACCAGATGGATCCAGATGGTATATTCCATAGAAAATGGCCAATTGCCCAAGAGAATGAAGTTTTAAACACTCAAATTTGGGTTGCCCCATTTTCACCATTAGAATTGGATTTTACCAGTCGGATTTTTTTTGGAAAATTCACCATCAACCAGGGTCATTGCACACTAAGATTTGACCCGCACAATATGGAGGTAGATCAAAACCTGAAAGAGCCTCCAAACCATGGAACTTGGCAATCCTTTAGTCGTCATAAACATTCTCCTGAATCCTCTTGGAGCCCATGGCAAAACAAAACGAATTCATACCATGGTGAACATATGGAGGTTTCCTAAAATAGGGGTACCCCCAAACCATCCATTTTAATAGGATTTTCCATTATAAACCATCCATTTTTGGGTACCCTAATTTTAGGAACCCCCCATATTGGAAACAAGAGGAACCTGAAAACCAGCAAGGTACGCCCGCAGGTCAAATCTGGGTGGGAAATGACTGCAACTAGCTGGCTCCTTCTCTGATAGCTGTTCAATTTCGGGCTATGGCCTAATGTTGGCTCCGTTTACTGACTTACAGCCAGCACAAACTGCTCCACGTGAAGACCCCTAATTCTACATACGGAACCAAGATTTTGAAACTTTGGTTTGTCAAACCCTGAGAGTCGTCATCTTGGTGCTCCGTCAAACCCATTGTCTTCCCAGCCATTCGAATCGGCTGGGCCTGGGGGCAAAAGCCTCCAATGGATCCGAAGAGTAGATTAGCAGCTGCGGTATTCTTTCACAGCTTGGGGGCTCCTGGAAGGGAATTCACCGCGGCAGCTGAAAAGCATCGATTCTTGGGAGATCTTGGGGCATAAGGCCAATTTAATGTTTGGGTAACATCAGGTATGTCTTGGATATAAGACGCCCAAAATAAATTGCATACTTTACTCCGTTCAAACCATTTGGATCCATTTAGATTTGTCAGAACATCTATGAGTTATCCAATGACTAATCATGACCCCTACCAAACATACCACTTTTGTGGATACACCCCATTTTTCTGCAATCCCATTGGTGGTATCATTCCATACGGCCCGCGTTGTTGAATGAATCGGTCCTGCCACATGCAACTGATGCGCAAGTTCCCACTGAGCCGCGGAATGTGGATCCGCAGGGCACCTGGGAATTGGAGGCGCCGCAGCTCCGCTGGAGAATGCGTACTGCATGTGGCTATAAACAGGGGGATCTGTCGGGGTTATAATAGCAATTATAGGAATGATATGATGACATAGTCGTTTTTATGAAAATCATGGAATAAGATATGACAAGACATGAAAAAAATGATACAATTATAACGTGGGTATGGGCCGGTAGATTATCATGGTGCTTAAACAGGATGATTCGCATTAATACACTGATAATGATGATTGTGGTGATTATAAATGCGTTTCAAGTGGATGAATGCACATGACCATGATCATAGGGATAATCTACGATCGCATCCCAACTTTTGGTGCAACAATTACCGTGGCTATACCATGCTATACCCATTTATCCCAACTGCAGCACCAAGGAACCCATGGGTTTTGACATAGTATCAAATGCTTGGGAAAGGTTATATAATGTCATATGCCTGAAGGGAAAAAGGTATGTTTAAAGATGTTTGATGAAGCACATGCAAATTGTAGGCATAGGTGACGACAAACATGGATCCGTGCAACGAGCGAAAGCAATCACACACCTTCTCCAAAGATCTCCCAAGCTTAATCTAACAGAATCTCTTTACTATAGCACTATAGCCTGGAACCAAGTCACCTAGGATCGCCGCAAAAAATGGGGCGTAATCATTTGACCTGTTGGGAGAGATGAACCCAACTTAGACCCCTTCTAAAGCCATAAACTGATTGCGAAGTCTGCCCCATGAACAAATCAAATGGTCAAGGCAAGGAAGAACAATGGAAACAGCATGAGACAGCTATACCAAGCCCTCCTAATCACCTGAAACTGGCTGAATGTGGCGGATCTGGTCATTTTATGTCATTGTCATTGTAACAGTTCCTCAAATGTGTGGGTGAGGAGTACTTAGGGGTGCAGTTGCACTAAGTGGATTATATAAGCATAGTTGCAGGGGTTGTATCCCATCTTATTATGGAGGTTATTATCATAGTAGTTCTGTCAAATAATAATCTCAAGCACCCCGAAGTAAGATCCCATGTCGATCGTCATGTTTTCACGTGTTTAGGATGGGATATGGCGCCCCATCTTTCCGCCGTGGCACCCGTGCGTTCGTTTCGCACACGCCGGTGTGGCACCAGAGGCCACAGGTCTAAGCAGGGCTCACTGTGTCGCAGGGAACATCTCAGCAGCGGACAAATGAAATGAAATCTGGGTTGCCCTTTGGTTATGACTTATCTATGACCAACTGTGTGCTTTGGAAAATTGCCCGTTCGTAGCTGATCAAAATGATGATTTACCTCTTAAATTTGATTCAAAATAGCTTAATCATATCAAAACCATTTCAAACGAACAAAAATAATGAAACTGACTCGACCAACCATACACATCCATGGGGGTTCAAACCATGTATCGGGAAACCTCATGAAACCTCATGAATCTTCTCATGTCACCAATATGATGATGGAGACTTGATCAACCATCATGGGGAATAAATGGCAGCGCATGCAATGATGTGATCAGCGACTGGGGTAGCTTGGAGTCGATTGAGATTACCTGATCACCACACACTGCACAGTAAGTGCAACCAACATGATCATGGGGACTTGGATTTGCTTCAGAACCACCAAAAAATATGTTGAACAAATCCCCAGTGGATTCCCCATTTCTGATGGATTAATCAATGAGAAAATAAGCCAAATCACCAACTCAGCAAATCTTAGCGGAGTTCAGATTGCTGTCCCCGGTTTGGCGTTTCCACCGTGCCCAATGCATAAATTGGGCACAGGAGAATATGCAGAACCTTTGAACAAAGCCCAGTCAGCAGAAATCTAGTGTAAACATCACGGCACCAACATGACTCTCTTTTCAATGCTGTATTTCTTTGTTGTGATCTCTTCTTCCCTTAATGTTCACTCCTTGAACAGGATCAGCCACTGCGAGCACATTTAATGTTCCATGGAACCAATGATGAAAAACCATCCAAAACCGCAGGAGCAAGAGCCAAGTTTCTCTCCCTCATCGGTGTCGGTGATGCAAATCAACACCTCTATACCCATCGTGGTGGCAGATGGCGACAGGTCGAGCATCCACAAATGAGTGATTTCCGATTGCGCATTTTTTGTTTAAATACTGGCGGGCAATTCAAAAAAAACATGTGCAAGATTGTGCACGAATCTTTCCGAACAGGGTTTCAACCTTTTGAAAACATGTTCCGCACACATGAAACCACCAGGAGCCGTTCCAACCATGTAAGTATTGGTACAGAAGCCTTTGTACCGGGTGAGGCCCCTAGTTATATTTGTGGGTATAGTTCCACATGAGCCCATATGATACTTAGTGATCCTACAAGGCTGGAGGCTGCCTGGAGGCTATCCCCAGGCCCCCAAGATTAGAGGTAGAAGGCTTCACCCTTCAGGGGGCTTGAGCACAGCCCTATATAAAGTGTTTATATCCTTATATATCTCCTAATCAAGCCACACATTAACCAAATTAGAAGTCCACTTAGCTTCCCTAAGGGCCTCACTTGTAGGGTTTCATCCCAACCATTTCCGGCCTCCGTTGCTTTGCTTGGACAAAGCCAGAGCGGCAAAGCTGTCACCAGCGGCCACCGCAAACGCAGCCGCTGAAACCAGGGCTTCGTGGCCTGGTTTCAAGGTGAACATGTGGAGATTGTAATGGTTTAATGATGTTTACCCTCTGGTAAAACTAACATTGCCATGGAAAATCACCATGTTTTATGGGAAAATCAATTTCTATGGCCATTTTGAATAGCTATGTTAAATTACCAGAGGGTAGTTCTCTTTAATGGTTACCCTCCAGAAATTAACATAGACCCTGGCAGCAATCGGGGTTGGAAGATGAGTTTCCACGAACAGTTGGTGAATTTCAGGGTCTATGTTAATTTACCAGAGGGTAAATGATGATAAACATGATTTATCCTAAATGGTTAAATCATGGTGATGGCTTAATCATCAAAAGTTAAATTGACGGTTTAATGGTGATAATTTGAACACAATAATGGTTTAATATGGTTTAATAGTTGTTAATCATGATTAATAATGATCTATCGTGTTTTAGCCATGCTGAGTGATATATCCATCTGAGCCCAAGAACATCCTTTGAAAAAAACATCACTTATAACAGTAAGCCTGATAGATTCTTCACTATGTGTGTACAACTTTTTCTATCTTTTTGGCGGTTGCTTAATACGGGTTTGTCTGAAAATGGTGTAACTGCATCAGTGTATCCCAAATCCATTGGTTCACCATCATATTTCGCATTAAATTGTGTTCACCATCATATTTCGCATTAAATCACCATTTTGGGGCGCTATACCCCATTTTTAGACACACCCATATAAACAGTCATGAAAATCACTCAACTCCGACCGGAATGGATCACGGCGCCCTGCCTGGATCGAAATTTCAGTGGCCTCGCCCCAAATCGAGAGATACAGAAACCGAGTGCCTGCTGCCGGGGCCCAAGCTGAGGCACCCATCCCAGGAGGGTGCAGCAGGGTTCAAATCTGTTCATGGCTTTTTCAAATTACGCAACGTGATGCACAGTTGGATGAAGAGAATTTCCATTTAGAAATACTTTGACAATAGAACCATCAAATCTTGAGATCGTTTTGGACTCCCTGGCGGGGCCACCCCGTGTATATCTTGGGAAACACTCTCAATGAAGTCACCTTTCAGAAAAGCACCCGTTGCGTTGGCCAAAGCAGCCATTGAGCCCATCCGAGTGGTACTACAAATCATGCCAAGAGCTGGGTGGGATTGTCCAGAAATGCGGTATACCCGGTATACCCTATGTATACCCCAATTTGTAGCCATTTGATGGGGTATACCACTGGATTTTGGGGCCACCCGGTATTTTCAAACAAACCCATGTTGCGTCACGTGTTTTTCCTCACAATTTTCTACATGTCTGTTCCCTCAATTGCCGGTCCAAACCACCACGCGAATGTAGAGGAAATGCAGAATATATGTTTCATCCATGGAGAATGTGGGATATACAGCCCACCAACTGCAAGCCTAGTTCGTAGAGGTTTTCCTGATGTAAGTTCAAGTCCACACATCCGCACAACTGCTTTCCTCAGTGCGGCCCATCGTGCCATAGCTTTTGTGGTGCACTGGTCTGGGCTTGTGATGCCAGCGCTGCAATGGTTTGGGCTTTTGATTGTTGACCTTCAGTTTTCCACACCCAGCTATGCACTGTACGGAGATAAGACCCAACAATAAATGTCATCCCATTATCATCAGAGATTCCAAACATAATTGGTATGCATATTGACCCTAGAAAAACATGCGGGGGTGACCATCCCACAATATATATATATATACATATGTATGGGACATACAATTTAACTCTTGACCAGGGATCATGTGTCACAGTGAGTGGTACTTCAATGGCACCTGGGTCCCGAGGTGAAAGGACGATCATATCCCCATTGTTTGGTTATAGTTTCAGACCCCCAAATTGTTTGTTGAAATCACTACCCTCTGGTAAACTAACATAGCCATGGAAAATCACCAACTATTTCTATGGCCATTTTCAATAGCTATGTTAAATTATAAGAGGGTAATTTCTTGCTCTTAAAAAAGGTCTGCTTGCTCAGTTGATCCGCACCAAGCATCGGCACTGGGCCTTGATCCGGTCCGCATCGGCACAGACCTGGTGGGAACTGAAGGGCACCTCAGCTGCGGCACCCACGGGAAAAGCTGGGATGATTGATCCAAGATCCAGCAATCAAGGTCTTTAAAGACAAATTTCATCAAAAACCTGGGATGCACCAGCCTGGGATTATATATCAAGATAATTTCTTCGACTCTTCAAGGCTGAACAGGGAGTGGGGGTATCCGGTAAAAATTGGGATTTGTCCAGCAAGAACAAGGTTTAAGCAGCTGCTAAAATGGGGGCACCAGCAATCATGATGAGTTTCATCCGGTTGATCAAAAGGGGGTTGTCTGAAAAGGACACCCCAAAATAAAATTGCATTCAATTGCTCTTCACCATCACACCCAATGCTTGGATGCGAACCCGGATACATATAGATCACTGTACATCTAAGTACCAACATGTTTAAACAGAAACATTACCCTCCAGTAAACTAACATAGCTATTGAAAATGGACTATATATAGATGATTAAAATAGTGTTTTCCCATAGTTATGTTAGTTTACCGGAGGGTATTGGGTTATATACCCCAGCCATTTTTTGGGATCATGACATCTTCAGATCACTGGACTTCCTCGCCGGGGCGCCAAGGTATAGAGACCCCGTGGCAACGCCACCGAGACCAGATGCTCCGTGGCGTCTGTGGAGGCGCTGACGTGCACCGCGGCTTTGAGGTCCAGCTGGTGCTTGTCGCGCTGCTCCTCCGCCCCAGAGGACACCCCATTTTTTTGGGATGTTGGGAGTGAAGCAAAGCAACTTGGAGATTCAACTGATCTGGATAACTATATATATGCCATGTTTGTATCCCAGGATGGCCATTTTTGTGGGGTGTTATCCAATTAAAATCTGGCTGAACTATCATCATTCACTAAACTTAAGAATACCTGAATAGTTAGGCCATTTAGGGGACGACTCCCCTAAGCCTAAGCCTAAGCATCATTCCGGCAACGTCGCAGTATTCAATCTCAAACCAGCCAGTTGGGTACGGATAGGGTTCCACAAAGTTACGGGTCCCAGCGAAAAGGACTATCATGGACTATCTACAGTATACACGTCCCACTTCTGTCCATATTTTCACACACACACATATATATATATATATACATACGTATATATATATATATACATATACCTATAAATCATATATATATATATATATATACATATCAATTTCTGGAAACACAATCAAGGCAGTAAATGACCCTTCATCCAGATGAGGTCCAGATGTACCCATTGTGCACCTCAGGGCACTCGCAAATCCAAAAGCCCATCTGCCCCTCCGGGAAGGCATCGGACAGTGGGCACTTGCAGACCTGCAACGAGGCTGGGGGATGCTTTGTTCCCCAGAGATGGTTTGGGGGGTCAGGATGGGGCAAGGCAGGCGGTTAAAATGCGCATCAAACGGGCATAATAGGCAAAGTTTGAGGGAAACGGGACACATGTCTGAATATAAACAAAAAACATCCATTAGATTCCATTAGCATAATTAAATATAGAGAAATTGACATATCTATAATGATTCTATAATGTATCAGCCCATGGAAAGAAGTTGAATCAGTGTGTTTGATGTAACTGCCAGCTAAACCAAATCAGAGAATGATGATGACACGCGACTATGGCCGATTTGGGGAGGTTAGGTCTGTTGGGGGGAGCCACTTGTGGATTTTTGGCATCACATGCCCAAAGGCGAATTCAAAGTGATGCTGGGAATGCCAAACACATCCAGTCAACTACCAACCTGAAATTTACGATGGACCCCCAGCGTTTGCGATGTCCAAAGATCATCTTCCAAGCGCTTTGGTTGTTGTTGTGGAGTTTCCAAACCATGATATACTGGTTTTCCATGTGTTGCCCCAGAATCAATTGGAATGGTCAAGCAAGGTGGTGCCTCCTATGCGTAAGTTGGTGAACATCACTAGTTTAACCAGGGTTCATGATGAATGTATTGAGTTGGATGTGGTTTTCTCAACCAACAAACATAACTTGGGGGGCACCACCTCATCAATCCTCAACAACTCAACGCCAAAACACGGGCAGCGCAGAAAGAGCCAAGAAGAGTTCGGTGTGCTCATCAAAAATCTCCAAACGGACTTGGGGCCTCTCCTGTCCAGGTGCCGCCAAAGGGGGTGGACATCGAACCTGAGAACACAGCAAGGAGCCATATTCTGAGTACCCCATTTTTCCATGGTCAACGGAA
>BGPT01000898.1:114802-136930 GCA_003297045.1 Symbiodinium sp. clade C Y103 | reverse complement strand
ACAAGGCCGCATCCATGTCGTGACAAGATCTCACAGAGCACTAGGAGACAGAGTAGGAGACAGAGTGGGAGACAAAGTGGGAGACAAAGTGGGAGACAAGGTGGGAGACAAGGCCGCATCCATGTCGTGACAAGATCTCACANATCTCACAGAGCACTAGGAGGCAGAGTGGGAGACAGAGTGGGAGACAAGGTGGGAGACAAGGTGGGAGACAAGGTGGGAGACAAGGTGGGAGACAAGGTGGGAGACAAGGTCAAAATCATTTCGTGACAGGATCCAATTCTTGAAAGCCCACTAGAACCCCAACAGACAAGCTGTTTGGGGAACAAAAAACAAGCAATTGAAACAATATACTGACAAACAAATACAAGCGATAAACCGCCAGGCAAACAGGCATAGAAATAAAAAACAAAAACCGGCACAGACATAAGGAACAAAAATGAAACCGACCGGAAACAGGCCTAAGCAAACAATATCAAAAAACAGCGAACAGACAAACAAGTGTACAAACGCATATGTTATCAAATAACCAAACAAACAAAAACAGAAACAAACAAGGAAGCAAACAAGCACGCAGACAAATATTAATTTGTTACAGCTACAAATGGGATCACGTATTGGGAACTTATGATTGCTAGGGTTCCCAACCAGTTGCGATCCCCGGGATGAACGCTGTCCAGCACGATCTGGGCAAGTGACAGGACTGTAGATGTTATAGTGTTCTCAAAAGAAAACATGTTGAAAGATATCAAAAGGTAGAAAGTGGGGTAAATCCCTAAGCTTTGATATCCAATCATTAAGTGTTTTCCGAGTGGAAAGTGATGCAATTCAATCATTTAATTTGAAGACATGTAAAGTGTTAGCGGTATGGGGTGCGGTCATCACTTTCTAATTGTACTACATTTGTGCACAACTTGAATAATTTATTCAGAAGTTTGCGAAACAGAAAACCATAGAAATAGGATTAAAATTTTCGTGTTATTTTCATTTAGCACAAGAAAGGTCTGGAAAATCCACCATTGCCGTTGTCAAACGCAGAGGATTCGTAAATCTGATACCGAATAAATATGAAAAAATCCAACAGCCGAAAAACCATGATAAACCATGGTTTCAACATCATCTACGTATGAGGTTCGTAGGTTTTTGTCATCTATAAATGGAACATGTTCCATGGCTATTGTTTTTTTTTCCGGAGGGTAAATTCCATTAAAGTCCCATTTAATCCCTATTTTATATAAGTCAATCCCCAATATATCCCATTAAGCCATGTATTTCTCTATGGCCTTTCCATCCATCGAAAGCGTCGTTGGTTGCCCGTGTCTCAGCTCAGGTCTCTCCCGAGCTCAGCGAGCTAAAGGACTACCTCAATGGCTGTGGTTTTGAGGACGGGGTAGCCATTGGGCGCCCGCAACGGGCGAAGAATCGAGGGAAACCATTGGTTAATAGTCAGTGGTTAACAATGGTGAATAGTGGTTAGTAATGGTTAGGAATGGTTTATATTTATATATATATATAGATTTATATTGGTTTAGAATGGTCTGTAATGGTTTATAATCGTTTGCAATGTTTCATCATGGTTTATCATGATTTATACTCCAAATCCAGGGGTTTTTCGCAGGTTTATCCAGGAATAATGATGGTTAGTAATGGTGAACAGTCCAATTCTAGGGATATGAATGATCAATTGGTGAAGAATGGTTAAGGGTAGCGGATATTTTGTGCCTGTTTATCAAGGGATGATAATAGTTAATGATGCTGAATAAACCTGGTTATGCTGAAAGATCCAGGGATAATACGCCAATATCAAAGATCAGCTGGTGAATAATGGTAAAGGGTAGCCATGAAAATGGTGAATCATGAGTCCCTGGATGAAACACTATTGAGGATATCCTTTTTCATGAGGAAATCATGTTCCTAACTATATGCTAGGCAACCGTATAAAGAGAAACTATCTCTGCAAGACTTGGATTTTTTTGAGTCGTTGATGTCTTGTTTTCCCAATTGGTTCAAATCCACCATGTGGGGAATCTACCCTCTGGTATTGCCTAACATAACTATGGGAAATCACCATTGTTAATGGGAAAACCAACTGTAAATGGCCATTGTCAATAGCTACGTTGAATTACCAGAGGGTACTTGGGATCTGTTTGTCAATGGATATGGACCCCTGAAAAAAAAAGTGGCGAATCTATGTGTTCAATGGCTTCAGGGGTCAAAAATTTAGGCCAGGGGACAGAGTTTGGTCATGTTTTACTAACCATAGATGTACCACACAGATCTACGGTACATTTAAGTGGCAATGTAATTCCATAGTTTGTTCATAGATACAGACCATTGTTCAAATTATTTGCAGCTTATAATAGCTATTATTTTGTATGTATGTATATATATATATATACATACACAGATGCGGCGTTTCTTCAGCTGCGGCCAAGGCACAGGACTATCGGCATATCATGACATGATGTCTAAACGGTCTATGTCTCCAGGGTACCCTCCAGTAAACTAGCAGACATAGCTATGGAAAATAGCCCAAGTATAGATTATATACCTATTAAAATATGATTTTCCATGGCTATGTTAGTTCACCAGATGGTATCTCATAGGAATCTGAAAAACTCTGGTGACTCTGGTGCTGTCGCGACTTCATCATGATATATCATGATTACTCGAAGAATCCTTAAGAACTGCGTAGGAGCCAAAAGAACTGGCCACTTGCCAGGCTTTGTTTCCCAGGCTGCTGGAGTGATCGGAGGCACCAAGCTTCCAGAAGCCGCCACATCAACTAGATGTGGAAACAAGGGAGCATTATTGAGAAGAAGTATTCGATCTGGCCCACTGATTGGGAAAATGAATCATCGATCTCAAGATTGATCAATGCATCATACAATTACAATGCCTCAAAAACTCCTGGCATCATCGTGTGGTGGTTGCCCTCGGGGCACAGGCACAGGGGAGGAATTTCGTGCAGGAAGGTGCTTGCGTTGATACGACCCTACGACGAGGAGCAGACAGCCATGGTTTCCAGGGACGTTCAGAGCTGATGCACCGAGCCCTACTATAATATGCACATTGTGATCATTGTGGGGGTTTTGCCAATGTTTCAGCTTTGTATCCAAACAAGTCTGTGGACTGTTGGATCCTATGATCCTGTTCTTCGGATGCTGCGTTTTTCGCGAATGGATTTTGCATTCGCGGATGTTACGACATCGACCTCACCAGATCAATCCTGTACTTTAAGGAGAATCATTCCACGGATGCTAAATGGTCAGTGTGGGAATGATGGTAAGCTGCCTTAGCTGCTGGGTCAATCGCTTCAAAATTGCAGGCCTGTTGGGCCCCTGCAGGTGTTTTCTCTCTTGATATGATCTGAGAATCATCGCAAATTCATGCCATCCTGCAGGTAGTCCAGCCGGAATGTCTTTATGTTTGATAGGTATTTCACCCAAACACGAAAAACATGGTTCGGATCCACGATAACTGGCTGGTGCTCTGTCAACCCTGCTTGGCATCACTGGCTGGATCTATATACATGTCATACTACTGTGGTTCAAGCAATAGGATCCACCATCCCTAAAAAAATCATTATTATGGATTCTATAAACTATCCCCATGGTAGGTTTATGGCATTGCTTTACTAACATTCCTCAGATAGCTTGACACCACCTACCCTCTGGTAAGCTAACAGAACTATGGAAAATCAGCATTTTTCATAGGTAAATCAACTATTTCTATGGCCATTTTCAGTAGCTATGTTAGTTTACTAGAGGGTATGTCATCATTAATCCCTATAAATCACCATAAAATCCCATGAAAATCCCATTATATCACCATTTTTACTAGAGGCTACACAGATCACTGAAGAAACACGGCGCCACGGCGTTGTTGCGGCGAGGCTGTGCTGATGTCCGGCTCTGGGAGTACCATCTTCTGCCTGGGTGAACCCAGCGGTGGCGCCGACGGCTTTGAGGCGTTGGCGTTATAGGGAAAAACGGAAAACCATAGGGTTCCATAGGGCTTTCCCCAGGAAAATGTTGATGAGTTGATTGATATGCTGGATTCTCTTACATATCGATTTTTAGGATTTTACCAAATTAAACCTTTGACTTTGATTCAAGTCCTGGGGGCTCTGGCCTTTACCGTCAGATTTTGGTGCCCACCTGTACTCCAACATTTTGAAGCATTGTGGCAGGTTTGCGCCTTGTAGTGAATTTCTTTCTCAAGTGGAGCCGTGGAATGTCGAGGACAGAATTGAAATTGTTCGTTTGTACAAGACATGCTATATATATATATAACTATATATGATATATGTATTGCAATAAGAAAATGCGCTTTTGTATGATATGCTGAAGCCACCACAAACCCTCCCTAGGTTTTCTATGTTGTACCCTTCAGCCGGACACCCCATAGATCGCACGTGAAGCACATATATATATATATATATATTATATATATATCGCCTGCAATTAGTAACTGATAGTAATTGCCTCAGGCCCTCAATCCATCAACATCAATTAACATCAATTGACCCATGAGTGTGCTGTATATTGATGTATGATGTATATATTCCCTGTATCTTACCAATTCTTGGTCACTGGTACTACCGACTGGTACTCTGAAGGGCCAGGAAAAAGCTACAAGGTGATTTGTTGGTTTACAAACCCAAGTCACTACTATATACTAACTAGTTCATATTAGTTCATTGCATCGCATCTACCGTAGACTATACATGGTTCCTCGTTATGTTTCTCAACTGGAGGTTTCCTAAAATAGGGGTACCCCAAAATCATCCATTTCAATGGGATTTTCCCTATAAACCATCCGGCCATTGGGGTATCCCCATTTATGGAAACCCCCAACTTGTTGTTTTTCCCGCAGCTTTTTCTGCGAAGGCCTCCACCAAGGAGAAGTTTGACATCGAGGGCATTTGGAAAACGCGATTCATGCGTGGCTTGGCCCTGGGTACTGAAGTCCATGGATGGAGAACGAAAAATGCAAACCAGATCTTTAACCAACTTCAGTACTTAATCCCAAGAATCATCCAACACCATTTAACTTTGGTACTGTTACTTAACCCAGAATATGGGGATATTCAGCGAAATGATAATCAACTAATCCCATTCCCAATCATATACTGTACAAATCTGTACAATACCCACCATATGGGCCCCTAAATTGAACAGATCCAATACTATATTAGGGCAGGAGGGGATTGTTCAACCTCCAAGACTCCAAGATGTGATGTGTTTGTTCCGTCTTTCTGAAACCGTATCATGTGACCACGTTGTTCGACTTTGATTGATGGGATCACATGTGTATGCGTGCAGGTTTGTTTGCTCTGTTGATGCCGTGCTGAAATGTGACATGCATTAAGATTAAGACTTACTACTGTGCTGCATTGCAAAGTCGTATCATTTGGGGTGTTCATGCATGTAACTATACATTATCATATCTTCTGCTTTTTGCCCGAAGGAACACCTACTGTACCTCGATAGTGACAATGATCCTGTGGGATGACAGGGGGAATGTTCAGTTGCAAATTGTTGTTCTTGGCGTCCCCATCTTAATACAATGCACAAAAACATCAAAAAACGCTTCAATTTGTAAAACTCTGTGTCTTCGCTTGCCACTATTCACTGCGCGTATCAGGAATCATGCGTTTTTGTGTACAGCTCTATTGGTGTCCGCTTCAATGCGACACTCGTAGATTTTCTCATGAATTCCTAAGGGTTCCTATGGCTTCCCATGGCTTCCCATGGCTTCCTATGGCAGCACGGTCGCACATCTAGCGAGGTCGCCCCAGTCCCACCGAGTGGTACCAGGAGGCGAGGCTCCACGGCCAGAGTTTTTGGGGATCCAACATATTTGCCAATAAGTTGGGAGTATAATTATATCATATAATATTATATATATATATATTGTTGATAGTGTTTCCAAAATAAGTTTGAAAGAACCATTCTCCAGTATTTTGACGGTCTTTGTGAGTCTCTTATTTGTGTAAGGGTTCCTTTGAAGGCTTTTGAGAGTGATTTACACTTAATTCAAACTTCGTTGTTCCACCCTCGCGGTGGCGTACCCCGGCCATCCCCGAGAAGATTGCTGGCTGTGCAGGTTTGATGACCGACCGCGGGAGGAGCAAGCTGAATGGTGGATGAAAGGATGGATTTGGTGCACGTCACGATATGATGCAGCGGTAATTTCTGGCATCCGGAAGTGAACGGAACCCCTAGCAATGCCAAGCTTTGAGAGGAAAATCATTCAACAGTATCCACCAGTCATATCTGAAGTCAGTTCTTGTTTGGAGAAGTTATATACTGTAATCAGTATGCCGAACTGTTCTGACAATGCGCCAAGAAACGGTTGCGGGCCGTTGAGTCTAAATATGTTTGAAACTTATGGATTTGCGTAGCTATATATTTTTCAAGCCTAGCCAAAGAGCAGATGTGCATTTGCGAGTGATATCAAAAAGGTGCGAGATGCCTGAGTAATTGGTAAGACAATCACTGATCATCCTGATAGTAGTGGACATTCACTCATAGATACCTAGAACCTCAGTTTACCCACGAATATTGGTAAAACTACCATTTCTTGCGGCGCAAATACAATGTGGCTTTTATGGATCAATGCAGGGTCAAAGTACAGGTAGTGGATCGGACTATGCAAAGAGTCCCTAAGAGTGCTGTATCTTCAAAGGAGTTCCCTCGATATTAGACGTTGATGTTGGACTATTGTAACTATTGTGGGTTTGTAGAAAACGTAATACTCAAAAATCCATAAAACGTGAGAGAAAGAGAGAAAGAGAGTTCTGTGGGGCTGTTGTTCGGAACACATTGTGGGAATCGGATGGGAAGGATGATTCTTTCTTGCTGAAATGTTTGAAGGCACCAATCTGCAGCTTTGGCAATTTAAGGAGGTTGGCGCAGGAATGAAAGACAGACCAGCAAGCTGACTCAGACTGCTTCTAGGTATGAACATGTTCAACTCTGAGTCAGTTGCAGTGCACAGTTCAACAGTAACTCCACATGGTTTTCAGGTCCAGCAAATCTAGTAAACCCATGTTTGTACCAAACAACAGCATGCAAACAATTTCAGACTCCACTCGATTTCAAATCCAAGCAATGGCCATTGAATATATATTTACAAGCACTTGACAGGTCCCATGCAAGTTTTGAAAAGAACAGAGACCCCCCTTGGGAATACCGCCAAACAGATGTAGTAAGTATACCCAAAAAGACATACCCTTCAGTTTCAGCATCATACCCAGTGTCAATAAGCAAAATCTCAATTCTACCCAGATCATTTCCCCCATATTGTTTAGTACACCATTGTTCTATGGGTCAACTGAGGGTCAGTTGGACCAAAAAAAAGTGGACCAACTGAGCGTTCAGAATGTGGCGAAACGCCTCCGCCTTCCAGGTGGTTAAGGCTTGGAGGGCTACTGTTTGAGACAAAGAGAAAGCAACCCCCAAGGGACAGAACCGTCAAATCTTATTGAAATAGTAGTAGATCAAGCCTTTTCCATTTTTTGGGGGTCTTGTTATACGTTATGTTATGAATTGTTATAATGAGTTGATGTGTGTTTGTGGGTTATGTTGTATGGCCAACCTGACGGATATCTTTGAAGCAAGTCATTAGCCTGGTTATCAACGCAGCATCCCAGTCTCCCAGTTTTGGTACCCAGACATCGTCAAGGATTTACGCGGATAGCTCATAATACCTGTCAAAAAAGCTAGCTGGAAAATCCCGCATAAAAGTGCATAGCTTCCAATGATTTTTCCCAATCCAGGAGGAACACGTCAATAATCCAAGATTGGAACATTCTCCGAAAATCCATATGTCCATCATAAAACCCATCCAGCTTCCAACATGTATTTTGTTCAACATACCAGGGACAGCTCAATCCAGAAGGATATCTGATGATACCTTCGTTGCCCAGGGATGGACTTCATTTGGACGACCCAGATACCTAGATGTTGTACCTGTCCAGGTGGGATCGTGGTGCCTTGTGGCTGGAACTTGATTACCCTACAAGCTCATGATTGATCTCACCATAGATATTCAGGAAACCATGAAAGCAGCCTTGAATCAGGTTCTGGAGTTTGGAGTTGTTTTGACCAATTGTTAGATATAATAGAATCACATGGCTGATTTTTGTTGAACAAAATCGAAGAAATAAATGGCTCCTATTGTGCGTTGGTTCCGTGAACGTCGCGGTGAGCTTTGATGATCCCGGACGTTGGGAAATGCGGGTTAGCATAGAATGTATAGAGCGTCCCAGTTCAACCGGGGCTTAAAACCACTATCTAAACAGCAAGCCTAACTTCAGGCATTATCCAGTCGCCGGTCGAAGAACCTTATGGTGAAACATTTTTGGATCATATCCATATTCCTCGAGATCCTCGAGACTGAATATTAAAGCATTCGAGGGACCCTTTCCCACAAGGCGAAGGCTAAAGTGTAAACCTTATCTTCACATTTTCTTTTGATGAATTGTGACTTAGCTTTGCTTTGTACTAAAACTAAAACATATCAATTGTTGCGTCGGATTTCTATTTGGTTGTTTGCACACAGGATTCTTGTCGCTTGAAACCCTTGTTTCATCGATTCGACCCTGGTGCTTTCTGGCTCATAAGGGTTGTTGGTGGAGTTGAGTTCTCAATGTTGCTTTTATTCCCCGGATGTTTCCAATCAGACCCTCACGTTTTATGGACTCAATCTTGAGATTTCGAGCAATGAATCCTTATGTTTTGGTGAAGTCACCATGTTTGTTCGTTCAAGCAACAAGGCTGTTTGTCAAGTCCATACCTTGATTGATTAAACATTAGCATTAGCACAAACAAAATATCTATCTTCACTTGTAGAAATGTTTATTGTAGCCATGAAAACCCAGTCAATTTGTTGTTGCTTTCAATTAATGTTGTATAAGTGGTTATCCACTTGGTCAAATCTGCATTAAGTTAAATTCCCAAGTTTGGTGGTCAAAGTCCCATCGTTAATCGTTAGTGCTTAAATCCACCCTTTTAGTCCCACGTCGCCTATTTCTATTTATGAAATTGACATGATTCTTCCCAACATCTCACAATTTGGCTTGCTTCAACCTCATCAACCTCAACCATCACAACATGTCACAAACTTCATACAAACTCCATATTTCTGCTGGTGAAACCACCACAGAAATCCCATGACTGCTGGTAACTTCCCCCGAAACTCGGCTCTCGCTGTTTTTCCCACTCCAGGCCTGTCGCGACTCCCGCCGCACCTTCTACGCATCGAAATGGCAGAAACGGTGCCTTGGGAAAACCATCAGCGGGCGAGGAGAATATGGAAAGTTTAGCCGTTTAGCCACAAAAAACCAGCAGAACCACCAGAAACTCCACGGAATTTCTGGGAGCTTTAGCATCAAAAGCTGCTGGATTGCGGAGTTTACAACTCTGGAATTTGTGGGAGCTAAGAAGCAACAAATGATGTGGGACTTCAACAGCAGACATATGGAGTTTGATGTGTGAAACCTTGCCACAATGGTAAAGGAACATAGTCTTTGTCTTAGTCAGTAAAGATTGGCGTTGATTCACGATTCTTGGGATTCTGTGGGGGTTCAAACAACATGAAATGGGCATATTTTCCAATACAATCGGAGATGTAGTGACTGGAAAATCACATCGATGAGGATATGACATGATATCCTTTGGTAATTAAACATAGCTACGGGACATCACAATGTTTGAATATATATACATATATATATATATATGTATATATATATATATGTATATATATATATATATGTATATATATACATATGTGTATATATATATATATGTATATATATATGTATATATATGTATATATATATATATATATTTGATAGGTAGATCCTTGAACTGAATGGGCCATTTAAACCATAGCTTTGTTGAATTACGGGATCAAAGGTATGTGAAAGTAGTGTTTTTGACATATTAAAAACTGGCGTATTTCAGCAACAGCATGGGAATATGACCTGATGTGACTACAAAGGCTTTATAAACCAGCTGGTGGGTAATAGGTTAACAAGCAAAAATGGAGACTCAACCGCCATAAAGCGGGTATAGGTCCAAACCCATGATCCCCAAGCAAAGACATCTCAACAAACATCTAAACCACCTCTGTCTATATATATATATATACATATTATGCACGTGTAAAGTTTGCCAGTCTTGCTGTATCATGCCACTGGTGAATCTAGGTGTTTCATTGTGACTGCAAGATAGAAAAACTGGCAAGGGGGGTTGATCTGTGGAACGTTTCCCAGCATTGTGTTGATGTGATATGACTATCAAAACTGTGTATCTAGATTGAACTAAATTAACGGGTGAATGGAATGATGCAATGTGTCGATGTGTAGGAGTGGCCACGCCCAATGCTTCCGTTTAATTCCTTTCATCAAAAAAATGATGTAATTACATGGATAAATGACGCGGGCAGAAATTGGTGAACTAACCACCATCAAGTGACTGTAGACCGGCACAATCCTGGGTTTGTTGAGGTAATTTTCGTTTTCCCCATGAACATTGAATTGTTGTGGGTTCATCCTGCACCTCTTTCAAACTGAGCTGCATTACCTGGCGCATAGGTCTCGCTTTAATGAATTTTGATCCCAAGTTTGCATCCTGGCGATTCAAAGTGACAGTTTTTGACCACTTCAAGAGTTCAGTCGCTTTACTGACTTCAAATCAGGAGATGAACAAGTTTACTTGACTTTGTCGATTGGGGCTTTGAATATCCCGCTGATGCGATCTTGAATGGGCCTGCGACCTATGGTTGTGTGTTACACCTGGAAGTCGTAGCCGAAAATAGACGAGAGAAAAGTTGAAGTCCTTCAAGTCCTTCAAAAATAAACTAGGCAAGAATTTATACGACAATATACGACAATGACATCGTGGAAAAGAGAGAAAACATACTTGGGGTGCAGTTCCAGCTATACGTGGATACATAAACATACATTTTTTTGGGGTTTTTCATTCATCATACGTAGCTTGTGGATGTTGTCACCATAGTTATAAACCCTCAGCCAGCACCCCGGAGTACTGTATGGGACACCTGCGAGATATCATGAAGTGCCTCTGGTGCCTACGGCCATGCCCAGAGTCATGGTGTCATGGTCAATCATTTGTGCCTGTGAAAACACTTAGGGATGTGATGATATTGATCCCTCCATCAAACTTGTTCAACATAGAAAACAACAACAATCGTGCAAGCCCGGAGAGACAGGGTTTCGATGTTGCAATCCTTTTCCAGAAGCAGGGATGGAATATACAAATTATAAAACGGGCTAAGCCGCACAAACACACCTTTAAAGCTTGTCTGCAAATTTGCGGCACACGTTGCGTTGCGATGTCTGGTGCATAGTTGCCGGAGGCTGAACAAAGTACTTGACCATTGACACTGGGATTTTTTGGTGTTGCAGATGGCTCATGGCACCAACAACAGGAAACAAGGCCCACCAGATGTTCCAACCATCTGCAAGCATTCCTAGCTGGGAGAGGCGGCTGCGAAGCACAGCAACATACGCCAAAGTGCTGACAGAGGCGGCCCTTGCGGCTGCCATTGTAGAATCAGGCTTCCAGCTGTTCTACGTTTCAGATGGTTTGCCGGTTTTTTTCCGCAAATACCTTTTACTCTCAGCATGGAATGTCAATGAATATTCTCTCTGGCTGTTTTCTTGCATGCAAAGACTACTCAGTACAATGCAGCGGCGCTTCATCCACTTCTGTGTCAATTGCACACACTCCAATTCCACGAACTCCTATTTCCACCCCCACAGTGAGGCTGGCAATTTGGATTTTCACGGTACTTCAACGAACCGTGATAGAATCGCTTTCATGGCTACAACCATCACTGGCAATCACCGAGTTGCACAGTGGCGAAGGTTTTATTGTTGCTTTATGCATGTTATTGGTCAAAAACCACTTGCCACATCCCAACTTGCTTAGTAAGTTTTGTCGCCGTTTATCAGGCACGATGATGGTCACAACCATGTTTTCATACTTTTTGAATCCCCATGAGTTCGTTTGAATACGGGCGTCCCCAAGTCCATTCGTTGTTTAAATCATTCAACCTGGCTGCGTCCAACTTTTTGCATCCTCACACAACCCCGGCACTATCACCATCGTTTTTTCATCATGAACCATCCACAACCCATGCACGGTGTCAGTTTTTTGTTTGCATGGTTACTATTCCCAATTTGCGGTTTGTCCTCCGGTCATCAAAAATAACACATATCAACACATGCAAACTCCCGAGCTCAATGTCGGAGTTAAATGTGAAAATCAACTACTATATAAATGGTGGATTTCCAGCAAACCGCGTTTGATTGCTGGATTTGTTCCCATTCCTTGCATCTTTGCAATCCGAGTTCATTTTTAAATCGGTATTTTTTGTTGGTTAAATCCAATATTTTTATCAATTTTCCATCATTTTCCCATATTTACACTCCCCAAAAGTCACCCGGAACTGCTGGCTAAAGCTGAGTAGTTTTTGCATCTTGTTACTTTTCAGGAGAGTAGTTTTATTTTCCCATATGGAGGTTTCCTAAAATAGGTGTACCCCCAAATCATCCATTTTAGATTGGGATTTTCCATTATAAACCATCCATTTTTTGTACCTCCGTTGTAGGAAACCCCCATATTTAGTTGTTTTTTCACTTTTTTTCGACCTTCAATGTCCCACGCGTATCTGGGTAAACTACTCCACTCCGCCATGTCAGGCTTGGACACTTGCTGGAGGGACGTCGACGACCACCTCCTCCAGACATCCCGGAGAAGGACGCCGTTTTTACGGTGACCGAAACGGTGGTGCCTTCCGGTGGAACTATTTGAACATCAAGAGTTCATACCCTCTGGTAAACGTTTACATAACTATGGAAAATCACCATTTTTTTATGGGAAAATCAACTATTTATATGGCCATTTTCAATAGCTATGTTAAATTACCAGAGGGTACGGTGATGTCAATGGTCAAACTGTATAAAATTGGAACATCATGGGGATAAATTTGTGGATTTATGGAATAAGGGATCCTTGGGGGTAGAATTACAAGAGGGATAAACAATTTGGATCAATTGTAACGACCACAATGCGACGTCACTGGAATGATCGGTAGTTATGGGAGAATTGCCGAGAAATCCAAGTGAATTGCTGTGATTTATCCAACCCATTGCTGCCTTTTTGTTAAGGCTTGTCATGTCAAAAAGTGGTTGAGTTGAAATAGGCACGTGCCTAGATTTTGTTTTTGTACTTACCGCCATTTTGAGACAAAGTCACCGTTCAATTTCCTTAAATCAACGAAAGAACGCAAATTCCACAAAAAACGTCATCAAACGTGAAAAATGTCATAAGCAGCCATTGCTGATCCCACGAAGAGCGAGAATGGAATTATGAATCGTTTTTCTGGGGCAACCAATTTCAATTGAACAAACAAATTTTATCATGTGACCAATGCAAACATATGCAAACTCTCAGAGTTTATTGTACCAGATTCTTACTAGAGGCAAACTTTACTGTCAGGAAATTCCACAAAATTCCGCCATTTTTCACAACACCCCAATTCTTGCTGACTCTGCTGGAGTGTGTGCCATCCTAGTTTGCAATGATACACAACCGCCTTGCGTTTATCAAGAGTAGCGGAAAGGTTGAGCGTGGATGTATTGCAACATGCATCATTTTACCCCTTTCGACGAGAATCAACCAGCACCTTGGATGGCCAACCAGCCTTGTGGTTTTGCCGTGCCATACGGAGCAGAATCCTGATACCTTGGTTGCCGTGTTTAATTAAATGAATATTCACAGCCCTATATATATATATATCTACACATACACAGTATCACTGTTGGTATTGGATAAATCCAAGATATTTGGATTGCATTTGTTGTTTTGTATTCAACATACAAGTATCATGGATTTGTATTGTCATACTGTATTATAATTATTTTTTCATTTAACATCATAGTATGATTAGATTTCATCCCTAACACTTTCGGAACAGTCTTAACTCTTTGGCAGCCTAGTTTCTGAAGAAGGGCATCCGTGATTGGATGGGTAGGATATCCCACTGGGTAAGCGGTTGTCAATAAATCATATATATATATATATTGGTATCTTGAAGTGATGATAAACTGTGTATACATATCAATATATATACATATATATATATATATACGCAGAACTATGTACACCAAGATGTAGCATTGTTGAGGTTATACACAGTGATATTCAGCATTTTATTGCATTGTGTACATAAAAGGTACCTGGTTTGCAAGCAGCATGATGTTGGAATCCTTGCTAACTAGGATGCAAATGAGGATTTCTGAAAATGCAGGATCCCCAAGTCACCATGGTTGTTTCAATACTAAGTCATGGTAGATTGACTTGGATGATTTAGACAGTACCCCCATGACAGAGGCTTCCAGCCTCCAAATCCAACTGCGGATGGCTCAAAACCGATGGCTACCATACGACTGGGGGAATCAACATCCATTCATCATCTATTTTATGGTCCCAGAATCACTCACAGCCAACCAGAAATTAGATTCTGCCATGGGATTTCGAAACAAAAAACGAGGAGCGCCTCAGCAATGATTTCGAGATCAAACCCTGCAAACCAGTCCTTGGCTCCAAACGTACCGGCGTGTCCACTCCTCGGCACAGGGCTATGGTGATGGCTATGTCTTGTTTGGGAGAACGCCTAACTGATGTTGAGATATCATGAGCCATGACAAGTAGCCCTGAGGCTGGGATCTAATGAGCTGTAGTTGTGGTCATATGGGATTTACTGAGCCACACTAAGCTTATAATGAACTTATGGGATATACTGAAACAAGGTGCGTCACCAGGTGTCTATATAACCTGCATCACTGACCAATGGCTCAGATGGGTTGACGAAGCTTCTGCCATCAGCTGCCAGAGGAGTTGGACAACAGCGGGGCGGGGTTTCCAGATGCCAAGTTGAAGAAAATCGCAACCATATTTTTTGGAAAAAACCCTGGCCATCAAGACCAAGGAAGAAGGTTTACCACGACATCTGGCGCAAGCTTGCTCACCGGCATGCTTTTGCTCCAATATGTCTTCAATAAGATGACCGTTGAGAACCAGTTCGGCATTGGGTTCATCGACGTTCCCATTCCGTCTCAGACAGGTTGCCGACTGCCCCCCGAATTTCTTCCTGGAGGTGACATCACCAGAATGTCGAAGGACCGGAGGACCATGTCTTGTGGATGGATGGATTGGATGGGCCATTTCTTTTGCTTCATTTGCTTTGCCACAGTCCAGATCAGTCGATCAGTCCAGCCATTCTGTGAGGTGATGGTGAACTACCGTTCTATCTTTTGGCGGGGTCTACTAATCCCTTGCCAGCTTCATACTAAACACCCCCCGCACAAAAAAACATGCTGGTTTAGTAGGGGATGAAATCACATTTTTGGGACCATACAATGGAGGTGTTTCACATTCGGATCGGATTTCAATGGATGTACTTTAGTGACCTGTACCCCCAGGATCCCATTATAATGTCATGAGTCTACAGCCAATTTTTTAATTGTGCGGTTGATGGTTTTTGTCCTTGACAAAGATTGATTTCTCCATGTTTCTCTCAAAATTTGGACCCCTGCAATTCAATTTATAGTAGTCCTACTACAGTAAACTATCCAACTCGTTTTTTTTTAGTTTCCAGCCAATCCCATATGGGTTTCTTTGAAACTCGGGTACCCCAAAGTCTCATTCTTGATCATCATGTTCCTCATGAAGATTGGAAAAGTCCAGGTTCTGATGCATCCAAATGAGCGCGAAACAATCCCCTCAGCTTAGCATGGCCTCATGATGTCCAACTTACAGTATATCTTGAACGATGTGGGAAACTCAACAATTATGGGATATAGTAGGTTATTAATAGGATAATATGGATTTATATAGGATGATATTGCGATATTAATGGTAATTGTGGGACAACTATAAGATATATAGCATCCCCAATTAGGGTTTATTCTCGGGCCCCTAGCAATGGGATGAGGTAACATGACCCCCAGTCATGGATGGCCAATGGGATGGTTTACTGAGGTTGGCCTACAAGATTGGCTGCATGTCTCTTTGGGACGCCACTCGGCTGCTTGCCATGGCGAACTGTTTGCTCATTTCTAAGGTTGATATAGGCATTGTCATGATTTGCCCAGCTGCTTTCAGTAGTATGGATGCATATACATATACATACCTATATATATATATACATATACATACAATAACATACATAAATATATATATACCTATATATATATATATATGCACACAAGCATAGTATAAATATGAGCACATATCATGTACATAGGTATAGACATCCTATACATCTTGGGCAAACCAGACGTGCCGTCTCCCTCCAGGCAGATCGACCTGCGGAAAATCGGCACGAGAAATGAATTGATGTTTTTGGCGAAAACGATGGGAAAATCTGATTTTTTGACGAACATGTGAGAAATGGAGGTTCTTGGCTGGATAAATCTTTATAAAATGGTGGATTTCCGGATTTCCCATCTCTCCTTATGATCCATATCACTGTTTCATTGGCCCTTTCAGGAGTGGGGTGTGAAGCACATGGTGACTGTGTGTCAGCTAGATCGGCTTCATGTCCTGTGCTCGCCTCAGCAAGTTGGGCGGAAAAGACAGCAATGAAAACCTCTCTTCTTATCGTTTCAGACAACACCACCCATTCATGTAAGGCAATTATCGTAATTGATCGGACATAGACCACAATAGCTTGTAGTATCTTGGAAGTTGGCATTAATACAAATTGTTTGCCATTTTGCCTTTCAGAACTTGGATATGGGCATGGGTGAAAACCCATGATATATTTTTTGGGTACTTGAACATCCATCTGCCACAACAAAAATGATCTTGGCCATAGGAAAAAAAACAGGATCTTGACCCATAGCCGTAGCCAGTCGGATATGGCTGATCGGATCATCTTGCGCAGGAAAGCTCAAACCTTGCAGAAGGAAGGCTATGAGGCGCTCTGCTGGCAAGATGCGTCCAAAAAAAGCTGGCCGCAACTGACAGACCCAAGAGATGCAGAAAAGTTGACATGTATCATTTCTCAATGTCATCCATGCTTTGTGTCGGAGCTGTACTTTTCTGCATTTTTGTTTGGGTTGTTTTTTTGGGGGCAGTTGAACCTCTATCAACACCTAGTTCTGAATGGAGTTCATCAAAGACTTATCGCAACTCTTTGGATTGTCAAGTGGCTTAGTTGGACCGCCCTTTCCCCGAAACAGTGGCAAATGTTGTACAAGGTGGGGCCCCCAAATAATGGCTAAGTTGTTAAACACAACTAGGTGAGTTCTACGGGACATGGTCATGGTAGATATAACATGATATAAGTATACTTGATGAGGTCATAAACCAACTTGCAATTGAGGGGGCAGCACCTTGTAGGTTATTTTCCTGGTGAAAGTTTCATGGTTTCCTGTGTTTGTTTTTTTTCTAGTGAGGCTTGGCAAGTGTTTAGTTTTTGTAGTGACCTTTCAAGTCTTCAAGCATCAAGAGTTAGATTGTTTGGATGAAAGCTCCAAGTCTTTGTTCCAGGAATAGTATTTTCAAGAACCTTTCAGCCGCACAAACTGTAGCTCCATCTCTCAGAAATCTTTAATCTGCTACACCCGTTCACCGTGAAGGCGCTTCGATTGGGTTTGGGCTACAGATCCATTCATCGGATCAATAAATCGGCCGGGCCCTAAGCTGCCTGTATGGTGTCATCAAATCTTAGATATGAAGATTCTAAGAAGATAATGTGGTAAACCTTAAACCCTAAACCATCCCCAATATTGACATAAATGGGTTGTACATGATCATCCCCAAGCGGTAGGTTTTGTGACATCAACGGGACATCTTTTGGCACGTCTGGTCTGATGAAACCAAAGTCGTTTAGAGCACAATGGCTCGGTCCTGTCAACCTATCTGGCCGAGTGTGGAAGGGGGCCTTTCGGTGGCCAACTATTCATAGCTATTCACTGTGGAAAGGGGAAACCAACTAATTAGTCACGCAAATTGTATTCCGGGGTTGACATGGAACCAAGAATTTCATGTGCAATTTCCAGGCAAATCATATTCAAGGACGAAACAAATGTGGTTCCAACCAAAACAATGCCAAAGCTGTGCCGAGGAGATTGCAAACTATATCAAAGCAGGCAGGGCTGATCTGAATTCCGCTTTTTTTTTTGATACGCAGGAACCATACTGGTTGAGGTTGTCTCCAATTCGGGGAGATACCTGGTGGTAGACTGGAAAATCCTTGATACATGGAGGTTTGAATAGGAAAATCATCTAATCAATTATAAATGGGAGATTTTCCAGCAAACCATGTTCGAGTAGTGGAGGGTAGGTACCTAAATCAAGCTACATTCAGCCATTACTGCCTTGAAGGTAAAACTAACATAGATTGATCTATTCTCTCGATCCATCCTCCAACTCCAAGTCTAAGGGAACGCAAGTCACGAACAACTGTTCCAGATGTTGTTTCATGCTATTGTTTTTTTTGCAGCAAATGTCCCTGAAATCTATGATGACTTATAAAATTCCTTCTTGTTGCGGCTGCTCTACCCATTGTTGCTGTCTTTTCCGACCGTTGCCTGACTATAAAACAAATGGGTAGAGTCTAGAGCATCAAGTAGATGTTATGATTATGAACCAAAAAAAGGTACTTTTAAATCAATGGATAGCGATTCGACATACATTCATCCACCACCTGAAGGGGTTGTCACGGGTTGACACTGCATGAATCACAACATCAATAAAAAATGTTGAGACCTTATCTGGAGAGAGTAATCATAGACATAAGAATCATGGCAAGATCGATAGCAACAATACCGTTTGTTGTGAAGTACTTAACTATCAATCATTGGTGTGTTTATTATTATCTTTTTACTATTGTTATTATTTTACTATATAGTAAAAGTTGGTTGTGAAGTACTTGATTGTTGATTGTATAGTAAAAGTTGATTACAATAGTACTTACTTGTCATAATTTTAACCATATACCCTTTGGTTATTTAACATAGCCAAGGAAAATCACCATCTTTAATAGGGAAATCACCATAAATCGTCTATAAATGGCCAATTTTCCATGGCTATGTTAAATAACCAGAGGGTACATATTGAAATATTGCACTTCTAATGGCATCACCACCCCGTGCATCCAATGACACGCCAGGAGTAGGGCCCAAACACCATGTTGGGGAGCGGCGACCCCAGTGGTGTTGGACACCTGGGCCCCTGGGGACCCTGATGAATGGCCCAAAAGTGGTGAGTTCTGGGACAGATACCTTGATTGGTTGGTGATATCCTAGTGAATTAATGATGATTGATACAGATACATATATATATATATATAGAGATTTATCAAAAACTCATTGGAAACCCGCGGTTTAAATGGCCGACTAAAACGTGTAGATGTCCGGGTCTCCAGTTTTCCTATGTTCATTAGTTGGAGGGTATCGCATATGATTGCTATGGATCAAAACCAAACCGTACTTCAGTGAAATTACATCAAAATAATCAAATAGTTTGTTGTCGTGGAGGTAAAAATCCTCCCGTTCATGTGGGAAAATCGGAGTTTTCACCAATTCCCAAGATTCCACCTGGTCAGCTTAAAAAAATGAGAACCTGCAGGAAACTATGAATTCACCAGCCAAACGCAAGGGAAGTTTCTCTAAAATGTCCCTTGTAACATCCTTTGCAATGTGGTCCTCTCCAGCTTGAGCAGTGTTCAAAAACCAGCGTCCTCCCTGGGAAAACCAGTTGGTTGAGAACGGGATTCCCGTTCATGGATTGTGATAATCCATGGTCATCAACCAACCGGGGTTTTTAACACTCCTCAGTTAAGATGGTTGTTGGTTTATGTGCACCCATCTAACCAGTTCAATAAGACGTGTCTACCATGCCAAACCATATCTTAGCATCTGAAAATGTGGTACCTCTAGATCCTTTGGTTAATGATCATTTTTTTCCCAGTAAATTGTCATTTATGGGTATACTGTAGCAGGAGCACAGTGGATAGTATTGGGCTAATGTCCCCACCGATCCCAAATCCAGCTGCCTAGATGCAGTAGAAGATGAAAAGGAAGTAGATCAATATCCGCCATTGGCCAATTGGATGGCTCGCAAAAGGGGCCCCTCCTGAGCCAAGAGGCAAGTGGGAAACCTCAGTGATTCGACGACCTGACAAGGCTGATGGCAGTTGCACCAGTACAAAAGGGGCTCAGGTGTCGAATCTCTGTACTGGGCTCAGGAGAGAAAAACACACTCGATCCGACCTGAACTTTTTGTGATCCAGCATTGATTGCGAGCTCATGCAAATCACCTACAAAATGATCAGAAGCACTGATTGCGAGATCATGCAAATCTCCATGAAAAAGATCATAAGCATTGATTGCGAGCTCATGCTGATATGCTTGAACCGAATGAACTCCAGCGCTGATTGCGAGAGCATGCTCAGCATAGTGCTCAAAGGAACCGCTGGCCGTCAAAGGCACAGAAGAGTCGCCAAGCGCATCATCGACCTTCTGGATAGCCGTCTTGCCAGTTTTACGGTTTCGTTTCGCAGCAATGAAGTTCGGGTCATAGGCAATGGACCAATGTCGGCTCTGCAAAAACTTCAGCAAACCANTCGTTTCGCAGCAATGAAGTTCGGGTCATAGGCAATGGACCAATGTCGGCTCTGCAAAAACTTCAGCAAACCAACTCGGCTATCGCCTCGCTTTTTGGTAAAGGCGTCAGCCAGATCATAGTCGGAAGCAACCCATCGCAGATCACAATTCACACGCTTCAGGTTGTCGCGCAGCTGAAAGGCTTGCAAGGCTGCACGCATGTTCGAAAGTCCAAGCAATGGTGATTCGTTCACCTCTACAGCATCATATCCTCCTCTCGAGTCTGTGCAAAGGATTCCTTGCACCAAACATGCTTGGGCTTCGNGTTCACCTCTACAGCATCATATCCTCCTCTCGAGTCTGTGCAAAGGATTCCTTGCACCAAACATGCTTGGGCTTCGGCTGAAGCAACAAGGTCTGCACGACGTTCAGGTCGATCAAGACCAGCACCATGAAGTTCACTCCACAACATTCTCACACGAAAATTCTGATCCTCCGCCTCAAGGATGCTTTGAACTTCCGCATCGTTGCTACCAATTGCTTTCCTCTTCAACTTCCAACTTCGCCATGCCAAAAGATTCATAGGAACCACCTTACCTGTGGTGACTTCAGGGCCAGCTGCTAAGGTCAGCAAACCACCAGTCGAGTCGCCTTGAGGACGATTGGAATGAGACTGGTCGCCCATGGAGATGAAAACTACATCAGTCCATCTTTTGGTACCTGGAAGCTTGAAGAACTCAAGGTTGTGAGGTTCTGCACGAACTTCTGAAACCATTTGTTGAATCTCACGTGCAGTTTCTATAGTACCGTTCGTCACAACTTCGGTCAAAAGCAAATTGCAACGTGCACAAAGCTGTGGCTGGGTTTGAATGGCCAACCATTGGAGCGCGCCCAAGGCTGTGCGGCAGGCCGCAACTTCAGTTTTGGTCAAAGGGCCTTGTTGGCGCCATCGCTCAGGCTCAATGGAGACATCCATGACCGTCTCCACATAGGCATCCTGATCAATGCGGATGGAGAAGCCATTCTTGTTCTGGAGGGTTTTGACATCAGTGCCGGCATGGCGGTAACTACCTTGCTTGGAGGTGCCCCATTTGTATGCAGAAAGCACTTTGTTGAAGATAGTTTGCCATTCTTCGGAATGACTGTTGCCGACTACATGGAAGTCGTCGACATGGCCGCCAATGACGCCTAGCAACTGAGGGAACTTGCCGGTCTCATCTTTGAGGGTTGAAGAGTACCACCCCCAGAGGCATCGCTCTCCCAAAATTGGGACAGCTCCCAAACCCACAAGGGTACGATGCAAATCCATCCATAACCCTCTTGGTGNGATCCTCATGATGCCGCCATCGGAAATCCCAAGTGCTGATCTGAGCTCTGCAACACCTGTTGTCCAGATTTCCTGGTCAGCCTCAGTTGGTTGCGTTTGCAGAAACGCAGTGGCCAAATCAAGGCCGTGTATCTGCCATTGA
>BGPT01000898.1:25749-105821 GCA_003297045.1 Symbiodinium sp. clade C Y103 | reverse complement strand
ACGACAAGGTTCCGTGTACTAGCCCTAAGTGGAGCAATAGATAATAAGTTGTCCCATAAAGATTCAAAGCGTTGTCTACATCTTGCACGACATCTTTTCGTGCCTCCTCTGCAACTTTGACATCTTTGACCTTTTCATCAGCTTTGACAGTGGCAAGAGGAGAGGAATTCCCTAGTTTGTCCTGTCTTTCTTGCATTTTCTCTCTGGGTCAACATTCTGAAGTGGATCGTGACTAGATATTGACTCGCACGTTCACTNCGTTCACTTACTTCTGAGATTCTGGGTGATGAGGTCGGGCGAGCAGCCTCCCCTCCTATCCAAGCATCTGGTGGCTACAGCATGCACTCTGAGGCTGGGATGGGAAGAAAGGTAGAAATACTGATACAGCCGGTATTTTTGCATGTTCTCAGGATGTCCGTGTTGGAACCAATGTTTGGTTGGGTCGCTTCTTAGTAAAGTAGGTGGTCATAGGTGGTCCATCTCATCGGCCAAGATGTGGTTAATTTGTGGTCACCTTTGTGGGTTAGTCATTGTATATCTATATCTGAATCAAGATAGTTTATATATGTATATATGAACATCTAATATAATATATATATATACACATGTTTATGTTTATATCCACCCAAATCCATGGATATCCCAAATCATTCCCAATTCAATCTCCATTGGTATCATCATCTTCCAAGCCTTGCGTCAGAAGTCTGCCTTGGACCTCATGGAGTGCATACACTGTGGACGCAACTTCAACCAGCAGGCCTTGAAGAGGCACGTTTCTGTGTGCGAAATGATCATTGAGTTGCCAACCTTTGAGAAACACCCGTGTGCATCCCAACTCTGGTTGTGATGAGCTCCTAAAGCAGGTCATTGGATGGTCTCTAGCCGCTAGCCGCTAGTATCGACGGGTTTGGTAACGGCTAGAAACATGTCGGCAAAATGGTGACGCGACCTCAGGAAGTAGACGTGACAAGACATTTGTGACGACATTTCGCGGGCCTTCTCAAGTGGTCGGAGCCGAGACATCCGAAGGCACATGGTGATTTGCCAGAAAGTCTTCCTCCAGAAACGGAAGACATTCGATGTCGTCCATCCCCCAGCTGGTTGTGGACATAGTGGCGACCATCTTCCAATTCTGTACATTCAAAAATACATCCCTGTATGTGCATAACATTCAGCCCAGTGTCGTTTCAGGCTATGTTTAAAGAGAGATAGACATGACATATAGATCTTTTGTAGGTGTAGACAAATGTTGATTTAAATCTACTATATGCTCGCATGAAAGGCATATACAAGAATTGTTCATGTATATATATATATATTATGTTTATTTGTATATTATATGATATTATGTGTATATATATAATACAATATATATATTATATGTACATACTTGTATCATCAATGTCTCAACCCTCTCTATTGCAACGAGGCATTCATTGCTTCTCAGCTACTCAGGTCCAACAACGCCTCGCCGATGGCGCCGCTCCAACAGCTGCTCCGACGGATGCAGCTGCGGGCGCGGAGGGGAAGAAGGGCAACTGGCGACAGAGACTCGGTGGGGAATGGTTTGGGGAATGGCTTGGAGATGCTGCATGTTGAGACACCCAATTTGTCAAGGAATATCTATTTTTTCATCTATCTGGATCTTCTGAATTGTGATGATTATTCAATCTCCCCGCACAAGCCATTTAAATCAGGACCCAAAATTGATGGCTTGGATATGGTGAATTAGGCGATGATCCCAGACATGGCTGGGATCCAAATGGATCATCCTGATGGATGGATCATGGGAAATGGAACCACGCTAAACTGATTGGACTTCAGGTTGGTTAAGTACTAGACGTCACTTGGATGGATTGATGTCCAGCGCGCAACACCAGTTCAGGTACAATCCCGAAGACTTTTGGTTCGGATAAGAATGCAGGGATATTCACTTTTCCTTCTGAGTATTTGCTTTGCTTATTCATCAAAATCCGGAACAGAAAGAATATGTAATATATAATAGAGTTTTGGTAGAAAGATATACTTTGATCACTCCATCGCTCATTTGTTTGAGTGTTTTGAGTTTTGACCCGTACCTAGTTGGCTATCTACATGGCATAGTATCACAAATGACATCCCACAAATCAAAACCCATCCCCTACGTTTTATATAAGTCTAAAGACCCTAGCTGTAGGATGAAAGATGATGAAACATGGGGGCATTGGCCGCGACTCTTCCATGACGTGATATTATGTTTCCATGTAGCGTGTTTGTCTGACAATGTCAAGTAGAAGGATTTAGTCACTCATGTGGGCAGGTTGCCAAAATTACATCATGTGTTTGACATACAAGTTCCTTGAGGAGGCAAGCAGTACATCCCTTGGACTAGCAGTACATCCCTTGGACTAGCAGTACATCCCTTGGACTAGCAGTACATCCCTTGGACTAGGTTTTACAGTTGTGAAGGTTCTCAATTCCACTACAGGTATCGGTATCAAAGATTGGGCCAACTCCCACTTCATCAAAAGCATTGGTCACCCCCAGGATGCCAATACGAAGAAAGTATGAGATTAGACAAGCTTGGTGACCAGAGTCCGGACTTCCGGTGTTGATTGCACCATGGAACTTGAAGATGGAGCCAAAGGCTGTAATTGTGCCAGTCAAGTCACTTTCTGGACCCTTTCCACAAGGTTCCAGCTTCAATTCTGGTGCATATTTGGATTTCCATCTGTGATGTTGATGGCTGTGTTAATGTGATTACGTTTTGTTACTGGACCCTTGTGCACGCGCTGAGGAAATCAGAGGCACGGTGCTGCGTTGCGGGGTGGATACGGGTTTGAGCCGTGCCCAATCTGTTCTCCTGGCTCGGGGAATTTCGCTACGCCGCCAATCCAGTGCCAAAAATGATTTTCCCAAAATGTGGGTCAACATTTGTGACTTCCATCACCTTCCACAGGCCTTCCGAGCTGCCATGAAGGATGCGCGCCTGGTCGGGTAGCCTGGGTGAGGACTTGGTCGCAGCGTCATTTGATGATCCCAATTGACCCAACTCCAGGGGATTGAAGCAGTAGTGTTAAGTGCAATGGTCGAAGTGTCGCGATACAACAAGAAAATGGTTGGTGGTTCCAGAGCTGTTTCATGTGCACCGTTTTGTGTCATTACCCTCTGGTAAACTAACAGTTTGCTATTAAAAATGGCCATTTATACTGGACTTTCCCATTAAAAATGGTGATTCTCCATCCCTCAATGATCCAATCAGTTCTGAAACCACCAGATCCCATAGATCCGTGGGCGTCACCTGGGTGACTGGGTGGGGTCACGCGATGAAGCATCCCCGATGGATCCAATTGCCTGAACTAGTGCCATACACATTCGGTAGTTCTCCTTAAAGTTGTCCTTTTGGTGAAGCTAGAACCATTGAACCATGCTACAAAGCAACCATCTCTCCAAAGTACTGCCACCAAAGCCCAAAACGTGAGAAACGGTGAGAAATGAGTCCTGAAGACTGTTTCAGTGTCCATTTCGGTCCAACTGCTGGGGCTCTTCACAGGTGGCTGGTCCAATATCTGAGAAATGTCTGAAACTTTTGGCCCAGGCCCCCTTCCTTGGTCTAAGACCAATCTGGGTTCCTTCTGTTTTTGGCCGGCGCAGAAACGGGGCGCCCATGGCCGCGATGGTCAAAAAGCTGTTGGCTGTGATGGCTGTGGTGTCCCCTGGGCTGCAGACCAGTTATTCGTTCGATGAACAGTTTAACCATCAAAAATTGGGATTTTAACATGTTTGAACGGTCAAACATGAAGGGACACAGTATGGGGAGTTAGCCAAACATATATTAGGTAAACCCATCAAAATGACAATTTATCCGGAAAATTACGATCAAAACATTGGATTTTTGCAGCACCATATTTTCAGACAAACCCATGCAGCAGAGACGCAAGATTTCATCTCCCAAAGGTGACGCGGGAGCGCAGCCGAAATCCATAAATTTAGGTCCAACTTGTGTTTTCGTAAGAAGCCAGCATTATCAGATGGGTTTGTCAATCAATGAGGAACCCCACATCATTTTTCCCTTGTCAAGTTTCCATTTTTGTTGAGGGTAAATGGGTAAATCCATGTAAATCCAGCATCTTTCCGAGATTGCAACAGCTCCCAGCAGCGACTTTTCGCTCAGGGTGCCATATACCGAAGCTGCAAGTTGCCCATGGACAGAGGATTGGGAATGGGAAGGCGTTTTTCACGTCCACTATGGTCCCTTGGCCCAAAGCTTGGCGTTTCTATGCGTTTCTTATGGCTTCTTGGGGTTGGATCACAAGAGCAAGAGGATTATGAATTAAGCATGGCATGACCAGTTGATTAAGCATGACCACCCAAACCTGCAGTATTTGTCCTATAGTGGATGCTAAAGTGTGTTTGAAGTACACCAACTTGTTGCTGATTGATGTCATATGATGTCTCTGCAGGACTGCAGATTCTATACATGGGACAATTCACTAGAGGGAAGCCACAATCTCCATCCTGCGACGCCAAGGGACTCAAGGGACCCGCAGATTTTGATTTTGGTCACTGGCCACTGGTAAGTATTAGCCATCCAATTTCAGGTACCATGGGGTACCCGATACCGAGACCTATTTGCCATTCATTCAATTCATGGGTTATCATGAACGTGATTCATTATACATACCCATTCAATATCATTCAGTGCCATGTATTTCGCTCCTTCAGGTGGGGTCCTGACATGGATTGCAACTTGGTACAGGTGGTGAAAAACGGTGCTTCGGTATTGTTCAAACAGTTTTGTTGAACATGTTTTACACATGGGACTGGCGATGCTCAGCACAGATCCATCCAACTTTGAGATGAACCACTGCCTGGAGATCAGCACAGCATCGCCAGTCCCGGGAGTCGGATTGCAACATGTCCGTGATGTTTGGATGTGTGGTATCCAATTTTGCCAAGAATCTTGGGATGGCGGGTTGAAATCCAACATAGAAAAACCATGATGAGCCGGTTCGCAAAGGACGTGGCCCCAGCAGAAAATACCCCGAAGATCCACCAAGAATTGAAGATGGACCTCAAGACTCCCCAGTTTCCACTGTGAATATTCTATCTTTTGATTCATATCGATTCATATTGATTCATACTGATTCATATTCATATCGATTCATATTGATTCAGATTGATTCCTAATCCATTGAATACTTTCTGTAGGTCGAGTCATCATTTTCGTTGTCAATTTAGGTTGTGCTTTCAGGGAATTCACCTTCCATTCAGCGGTCCTTCAGCACACGACACACGAGGCCCAAAAAGTGGACGGAGCATACGCAGACGTCGCTTGGAAGCACATCCTGGTTGAGCTGCAGCAGAACATGGGGATTGATTAAACTTATTAAATGATGTAATTGGATGTAATGATTTTTTTATATGTTTTTATCTCAACTTGGGAGTTATGACATGTTATGACCACAGATTTGTGAATGTTGACAGGAGCCTCGGACCCTTGGAGGTGATACTGTCAAGTGGGTGAACTATTCCCATGTCTCTTGGTGGGGCTGCTCGAAAGGGTTACAAAGTCTGTCCTTCTATAGACGGATGCTTCTGTAGAATAGACTGTTTGGATCTGTTTGGTAAGAACTCTTTCAACTTGCAACTAGTGTTCCTAGATTATAGATGTTGATTTTGCTGATGGTTGACAGAATTGTTATGGATATTTCAGCCGACTTTGGCAAGACTATTGGGATTTCATATTCCAAGAACTAGCCTCGTCTAAATAGCTTCACCGAAACGTTGGTTGTCGTTTTCATATTGCATTTGGGGCTCACAATCCTATCAAACTCTTATCATCTTTTGTTCCACCCATAGTGGTCAACTGCCATATGGCTTTGTCTGAAAACAGGTTACACACTTTCAATCTCACCCATGGTTTCAAACCTCACTTTCCCCCATAAACGATGCCGGTCCATTAAAGGATTATCCCATTTTCAGACACGCCTAAATATCATATTGTTTCACAAGTATATATCATTACAAATGTATGTAGACACATGATATGTCATGATAATCATGATAATTATGATATCCCTATTTTTAGTTCATGATGTCTCTCCATCAGGAACCCCATTTTACGGCCCCCTCCACCATGTGGGAGGCCACTATGAAGATAGTGATCCGTACCACCACCGGGTCCAGCAAATCGGGCTTGGAAGCCGCTGAATCAGTGCCTGGGCGAGCCATTACTCCCATCAGTTGGGGTATGGGGGGACTCGAAAAACATGTGGTTATGAAATGTTACACATACATACATACGTAGTAACAATGATAATAGTAATAGTAACAATCATAGTAATAACAATAACAATAATAGTACAAGTAATATTAATAACAATAGTAATAATAACAATAACGATATTGATGATGATAATAACAATAGTATACATATATATATATAATATATATGTATAATATCCACCTTTAACTGGAACTGTACCCTCAAGTGGAGCACTCATACCACAGAGGCAAATGGCATGAATGTTATCACGGATTGACGCTTCAATGTGCCCCGAAGTCTGGATCTGCGGCTAGGAGGGGTGTCCTGACATGAGTTTGGGTCAAGACCTAGCTAGTTTGGGAACTCAAACCCTGACCTCCTTTTGACACCGTGATTTCCTGAGTTGTTCAGCTGAAGGGGTACCATGGTGCTACTACATTCAGTTTTACCATCAATTTATGGCAAATTTCTATTGATTGAACCTGATCTAACCACGATTCATCACATTCATTACGGTAAATTTAGTGGATTTACCACCAATTTATAACAATTTTAGTGGGGCAAATGTATTTACACCATGGGATTTCTCAGGTTCATAATGTGTAAACTCCACAAAAGATCTATTGATGGCATCGGTATGGCTACTGTATCAGCAGTCCTTGAGGGATGAATCATCGTGACGATGAATGAAACCTTGGTAGTCCTTGGTATCTTGGTGAACATGAACACAAATCCAACTAGCTTCTATTTTTTTTTAAATGACCTTTCATCTCCCCGTACATATTGCTACATATTGGAAAATCATGAAGAATCATAGGTCATAGGTCTTGATCTTTGACCTGCAAGGCCGCGCTGTCGGACTGGAACGGCAACTTCACAACTGTGAACAATGGAGACACCTTGAGTGGGGCACCCAAATGGATCTGGGGATGTTCCAAAAGTGAGTCTTCAACATGTGAAAAGGCCACAAAAGATGCAGGTGTGATGAGTCTGATAGTCTGACTACAATCTTCTTTTACATCGATAGCGCAGCACTAGAGACACAGAATCGATCATTCTTAGTACATCTTAGTACCAAACAATCAAACACAATCAAACAATGTTATTTCTCGTGGATGGCTGGTTGGATGACTGGTTTATTCCACATGAACCAATGATGATTCCACCAGCATTGTCGGGTGCCACTGGGGGACAGCCGTGTTCGCAAGGTCCCAACAATGCATACGAGCTGGTCTTCGACACGACCTCGTGGGCCCTTGGGCTCAACCAGGATCCCATGTTCACTGCGGCACATGTGGCATATTGGTTTGGAAAAACATGGAATACTGACAATATCTGACAATGGGCTTCGTTTTGTTTTTTGGTTGGCCAGAGAATCCCCGCCTTGTTGTAGACCTGTTCGACATGCTTAAAGCATGTGAAGAGTCAAGTCGTTCCAGTCGTTCCACCAAGCTCTCGGTTGTAGTTGTACAGGTTCCCGGCCCTACATGTTGTGTCATTTTGTTATTCTGTTGTGTGACTTTGGGGGGAACTGCGAATAGCATGATATACCATGATATACCTGTGTCATGCTATATCATGGTGATTATGGTAATTACGGGGCCAATTTTATTTGTTATATTATGTTTCAATTTATGAATCCCTTTCATGGACTGCTTGGGATGGTCTGGTATGTTAGGTCACCATGTTCAAGATCAATGTCCCACCAGAGACGGAGCTGGCGTTCTTCTGTCAGCACTTCCCGTCAGCTTCTTGTGCTGGCATCAGCGTCGGTGGTGACTGTTTTTGATCAAGTACTTAGCGGAAGATGGATCCCAGTCTAGTAATGTGACAAACCCAGCAATCAAGCATTCATTTTTTACCGGAAATGGGTGATACAAACATCTCCCAAGTATCCCAAGTAGAGGTTCCTAATTCTTTTGGTTTACCTGAACTGTCTGACTGATTCAAAACCCTGGCTAGTAAGTCAGATTCCAGGCTTAATGTAAGCTTATCTCATGTGTAACTTGCGAAACGGATCATGCTCACTTTCCAGTTGAGCGAAAACGAAAATGAATGGGTGGCCAATGGCCCAAACGGAGACATTTTCGGGGTTGGTGAATCACCGAAACTAACATTCAAGATTGGGGTTCAAGCCCAGACTTACCCAGCCCAGTTTCTAATCAATTGAGCTGGGGAGAGAGAATGTCCCTGTGTAACTTTTAACAAGCTTTCCAATTTCGTTCACTTATTGTTTTGAGCATTTTTTTTATTTTGTTGATTTTTTCCCAGGGACATCCATGGACTATATGTGCAATGGTCAATAGATGGATTATACAGCCATCTGGGGGATGGACATCAATCCGTTAACTCGAACCACAGTCCGATGAGGGCATAGATGTTTTAGAAGTTTGCCTCTTTTGTCAGAAACCTATGTGCACACTGGGCTGCACATACATAATACATATACAACCATAAAAACATAGTTGGGATACATAGACCTGGAAATTTGCTGATTGTTTTGATAGTATAGTATTTTTGTTGCTTCTGTCAAGGTCCTCCTGACATTATCCAACCAGCAGCACCGCTCGCTTCGTCCGCTTTATTCCTGTCAAGGAACTCTTGCAAAATGACAAAAACAATCCCATTGTGGATTGTTCATGGTGGATTGTTCAGGTCAACCGATTTTACACAAGAATTCAAACATCAAACTAAGAAGAGAACCAATATCAATTTGATCGCTTTACATGGGTCCTTATCAACCCATTCATCAGGTTGGAAAGCCTGGCTCAGCTCAGGAGTTTGTTTCTGGTGGCTTCAACTATTTGATCTCAGAAGCTGGCAAGGTGGGCAATTTGGTGTGAAGGTGCTCGCTCCATCATTGGTAGGATTCAGGAGTGTGTAGAGTAAGCCATTCTGCCAAATTGGGATAAATTGGGTGGATGGTCGGTTCGCATGTCTCCAACATGCCCTTCAATTGGACATGATTGGACATGATTGGACATGATTGGACATGATTGGACATGACTGGACATGATTGGACATGATTGGACATGATTGGACATGATTGGACATGCTTTCATGTTTCTTACTCTTTCCATATGTCCCCGTTAGCGCTGGGTTTCTTGATGCACATTTGGTCATGTAGAGTTTATAGCAATGGCCAAGCTGACTGACAGCATCACATTGGTGACCTTGGATCAGGTTTGGGATTTCTTGTAAATTGTCATTGATGGTCAACATTGGCTAATATATATATATATATACGTATATATATATATGTAATATATATATGAATATGATTATATTTACATATAAACACGTGTATACACATGTATTATGTACAGTAGTATCCACATGTTTGGTGGTTGTCCCAATCTTGCTCCAGTTCTTGATGGGTTCAATCCCAGTTTTGCTTTGACATTTCTTGTAGATTGGGCTTCGAATCCCATGTTGTTTGTTGCTTGTCAAATCCCAATAGTAACCTGACCTGAGTCAACCTTGGATGTAAAGTTTCGTAATTTAAAATAATCGTTTGCTCTAAATGGCCATTTTCAAACTGACCAGCTCCAAAAAACATGACTTTTTGCGGAACCCCATGTGAAGTCAGCCATGACCAGGCACAGCCCCGTCACGTGCAGGTTATGACCACGGCGTACAACGTGTCTGCATTGACAAGCTGCAACGAGGATTCAGGTGGGGACCCGCCAAAAAAACGGAGGCTTGGATGGTTGAAAGAAGTAAAATGGACAGGATGAACAAGTTGGGGAATATGGAGATGATTCATATACATATATACATGTATATATGTATATACGTATATATGTATGTGCATATCCCGAAAATTGTATGGCCCAAAAAATGAACATAACTCAGCATTGCCATTCAAGATTAGACTCACGACACACTCAGCCTTAGACCCTCAGTCCGTTCAAGATTCCATGCTGTTCATTTCGGGACGGTGGATTTGTTGCATTTCAGGCAATGTTTACGGACTGGATCGGGTCCGACGTCAGCCAGTCGTTCGTAGTATGCCTGTTGCCTCTAGCCACTATATTTGCTAATTATCTTTTCTCTATCTTTGATATTGCATCCCTGTTGGGATGGTGAATCCTCATCATTCCCAATCGATTTGGTGATACAAAAATCAATCCAAACGTGATTGGTGATATCACCAACATTGAATAATCCAAATGGACTTGTTTGGTGAATCCCAATCTCAATCTATTCGGTGAAATTTGGTGAATCCAAATGTCCATAGTGCTGACCTGGGATCAGATCAAAATCCGGGTTTGGCAAATGTCCTGGTGTGAATTGCAAACATTATCTACGGATATACAGTATATCTAATATAGCTAATATATGTATATTTAAAAAATGTTTAGATTTATTCATATATACTTATGCGCAGGGATATAGATGCTTATTTGAGAACAAACCTGCATGTCACATCATTGTACTGACCTCTCTCGTGTTTCATTCGACAGTTTCTGACTGCGGTGGTTGAACCGGTTGGCTGTGTCAAATCTTTTCAGTTTTCCAACGATTACCCAATAATTATCCAATAATTATCCAATAATTATCCAATAATTGATCTTCAGATTATCCAATGATGAACTGTCATGATTTCATGTATGTGCCATGGTGAAACGTTGGATTACCACATTGCAGGATGGTCATCAATCCATTGGTAGAGATTGATATGCTCATTCTAAAGGTTCCCACGTCATGGGATGGATGACCATACCCCATACTGTAACTACTGTAGCCCATTTAACTTGACCATGACACATATATCATATTGTTGGCCATATATCACGATTATATCCTTACTATATCTGCTTATATCCTATCATACTGTTTTTCGAACTTGTTTCAATCCCGGCAGATGCTCACAGCGTGAACACCGACCTCATTGGGGAGGTCGTGGCGGCGTGCGCCGGCCCAGCTGCAGCCAATGGCTGGGCAGCTGGACTGGGTTGTTGTCACAACAAACTAGCTATCGCGGCAATCATTCACAAGAAGGGATGACGCGGGGCTTAATAGGGTTTGAGAAACCGTTGGTTTGGGGTTGGAGGATCAGGGCTTCAAAGTGTTGGCCTTGCAGGTGCTTATTGATCTTATTTGAGACATTTTGAGACCCTGAAACTGAAGGAATGGTCAGAAAATAAATTGCCAGGATACTTCCAGGGGTGCAAAACTGTATATTCCGAAGATTTCTTAGACTAGGACAACGTATATGTTTTCACAACAGCAGCTACCCTTGAAATTGAACAGGGGTCCACTTGGGACGTGTGGAGAAAATGATGCTCCTTGAGGTACTGTTACTGTACAAATCTGTAGAATGGTTCCTGGAGGAAAGCGCTTAACACTCCTTGCCCACCAAGATCTTGTGGGGGTCAAGCAACTTGAGTTTGGTTGGATCTTTCCTTTACGGATTCTTACTTCAAAGAAGTACAGCCTTTGCAGGGCAAGTGCTTCTGTCCAAGGATCCCATTGTTGAACGGTTACTTTCATCCCAGAGGTCCCAATACTGTGTGATGAAGCATGCTCAAGCTTTTGCGTGGTTCGCTCCTTGGTTGATGTTTGGCATTATTTGTGCCTGAATACTTTATGTCCCATTGAAAGCGCGCTGTTCTCAAAGAGTATCCAAGGTTAGCCCTGAAATGAAAGGACATGATAATCAATGATATGTCATGATATGTCATGATGTATCCATGTATCCACTACATCCCATCCAGAATTCTTGGTGAAAACTCGCCCCTCCATTGAGGTCATTCGTCACGACGCTCCCGACCCTGTTGGGTGTTTGGGCCTGCAAAGCAATGAAGGGATCAACCATATGATATTTGAAAATGGTGAACTGGGGAGATTATATTTGCATATCAAGGTATCGAGACATATATATATATATATCCATACAGTATATATATATACATACAGTGTGTATATATATATGTATATATATACACATATACAGTGTATATATATATACATATACAGAGTATATATATACATATACAGTGTATGTATATATATATATATACATACATATATACATATATATATATACATATGTATATACATCGTATATCATATATCATCATATGATGTTTGTATTCACTCTTCTATGAGTATGTGTTGGTGTCACTCTGCAAATTGGACATCCATATGGTGAACCTGGTTCTGCAAGTTCTGAAGACTTTTAGATATCGACCAGTTGGCAAACATGGCCGAAGAACATCGGGAGAACCATCTTCATGGAGAATGAAATCCAGAGGCGTTTTTTTGTGTGCACGCGTTATCCGGAAGCAAGTGCAATAGCTATTGAGCTTTTGCTTGTGGGGGGTATTTCTTAGAGCCTGTGTTTTTGAACGTTTTTCCAAGGGACCTGAAATTGGCAAAGTTGCCAAACTTCTTAGGCCCAACAAATTCAACATGAGCCCAACATAGGCACCTAACGGCCCAACATGCCTCAACACAGGCCCAGTTTAGGCCCAACATGGGCCCAACACAGCCCAACATAGAGCCAACATGGGCCAAACATACTCCCAACATGAGCCCTACAAAAAGGCCCAACATTGAACATAGATGGGTTTTTTTTGCAACTCCGGAGCTAACAACTCCGGCGCAGGCCTTGTTTCATTGCGAAGCAACCCGAATATAGTCTCCATGTGAGGCGCATATCCACAAAATCAGTTTGCAGCATCTCTATCTTTATCTATCATCCATATGTGGATATCATTCTATGTAATTATCTAAGTCTATATGTGGATTATTCATCATCCTCTACATGTATAAATATATATATATATGGATACACAGAACCATCATATACTAATACATATAGATAGATGTAGATATCTATCTCTATATCATCCTCTACCTGGTCTCCAGAGCCCAGGCATTGGAATTCTGCTGATCACCTGCAAAGGTGTCGCTTGGTTTTCTCATCATTTGGCAGCTGTGAAGGGTCCATTCCCCCCAAACGAATTGCTGATTTCGTGGGGTAAATATCGTCTACAAATTTTGAAAATAATTATGCACCACTACAAACCATCTCAAGTCATGTTTTTTGTACATGCCCTATTTTCAGATAAGCCGTTTGACACAGCAACGTTGCGCTCCTGAAAGAAGACACACGACGCTTGGAGGTCAAAATTGGGAAGCGATCAGAAGACGGTATATTGTACCCACGTGCTACCAAAAACGACAATCTACCCACGGTAAGCTTACAACGCCATAGTAGCCGTAGATGCGTGTTGCTGTCACCATCATTTCATCCCACTCAGCTTCAACAAACCTAATCCTGGTTCCTTAAATGCAGCCTGGTTATGGTATGTTTGTCGCGTGGCTGCCTACTTTGGGCACCATAAACATCCTGGTGTGGTAGGATGTTCTAGGTAAAGACCTGTAATTAAATACCATTGACGTTGCATGGTGATGATTCGGTGCGAATTGGTGACATTTAGTGCCTAATATATATATATATATATGTCAACCCAGCATTCTTGGTGGTGAATGTACCAGCCAGGTTAAACATCTGTCATTCGCCCTGAAGTTGCCTGTTCCCCCCTGAAAGACCCGAAGGCGATGCGTACCGTGAAATTCGGGTACCCCCAAAACTCGATGCTTCACAATTCTCCATGGCCATGCTGAGACTAAGACCTGATTAGAATCAGATGCATTATGTAGTACCAGAGACAAGATGATTGTCCATTTGTGGAGCTGTTTCTCTAATGTGAATCACTGGTCCTGGCTTAAAAACCTTCTCACTCCTCAATGTCACACGGATCTCTCTAAGGCAGATCAATACGCGGCCACCTTCATGCACTATTCGAATGCCGCAGCGAGCGGCGTGATCTTCGCTGTGTCCGTGTTCCTGTTGATGCCAGAGGCGGTGATCGCTCTGAAAAGAGGGCCATGGGGTAACAAAAAGGGTGCCAAATGACCGTCAAACGACCCTAAAGTTTTCAACATGAGTTTCAAATGACCCTAACATATCCTAAATGATTCAAACGTTTCAAACCTTTTGATTCCTTTTTTTCAGGATGGTTTGGAACTGGCTTTGACTGTAGAATCTGTAGAGATCCTCCTAAGATGAAGAGATTCTTTTCTAAGATGTTGGGATGTGAACCACCCTGAACCAAGGCAGTTGCATGGGTCTGGGTCAATCTCATGTTTCCCTTGGTCACATGTCAACTTCCCCCCACGCACATTCCACGCCGCAGTCTTACCTCATGATGATGGGAGGCAAAAGCGAGGCATGTGGCGGGTGAAACCTTGGCAGATTGTGAAATTGGGGCAAAGGCAACAAGGAATCAAACATCATAGTGGGAAATGGACTAGAAATGGACACTTAAATTGGAAACAACTGTGGGATTTGTTCCATTGCCATGTTTGATTATCAGAGGTTACTGGTATGTTGTGAGTTTCCTCTTGAAGTCTTTGATGTGTTTGTCTTAGAAAACAGAACACCACCGCTCAAAAATCTGCTGGGGCCAGCAAAGTTTGTACCCTCAGATCTAAATAGAAAACCTCCACCTAATGACTCATCCTCAACAAACCTGGCCATATCTGGAAAGGTTTATTCTGGGAAAGAGGCAGTTGCTTGATAAGCCTTCGGCAGCCTTCCCCTGGATTTTGGAATCGAACTTCTTGTCACGGACTCCTCAGTGATGTTTTTATACCTTTGGATTCCCAAACTTCCAACATCTTCAGACCATTCCACCAGTTTCTTATCAGAGCCAGAGATTGGTGGTGGAAGTCGCACATCTGATGGTCAAAATAACTTTTTGGACTTGACTCAGGAGTTGATCCATTTTGGGATGACATGACTGTGTTGAGGAGAACCAGCCGGTTGTTTCACATGCAGCTAATGTCACAGCTGATGTCATGGCTGGTAGACAGCTATGTAGGCTAGACATAGAGCAGTTTCTTGGATCAAGACCATGAAGACAGGTTGCGACGATATGACTCCTTTTTTGCTTATACATGATATGTTATGGCAGTTTTTGGGTCTGAGTCAAAATTGATATCTCACAGACCCACATTTTTCTGTTGTATTTAAAGCAACCTATTTTGTAGTTGAGGATTTTTTCTGGCTAAAGCCAGAGTTGTTGATTGTGGGATGATACCACGATTTAGAATGCGTGCGTGTGTGTGTGTGTGTGTGTCTGTATGTGGTGTGTGTTGTAGTATCCATCCATCCATCCATCCATCCATCCATCCATCCATCCATCGAACTATCGATCTATCTATCTATCTATCTATCTATCTATCTATCTATCTATCTATCTATCTATCTATCTATCCACTGAATCTATTTGTCTATCTACTTTACCTACATATGTATGGGTGCATTTGCGTATGTGTCCGTATCACCATCTGCGTGTGTATATACATATATATATATATATCAATATTTGCATGTAGTGCATGTGTGCGTATATGGATGCTTTGTCTCTGCACGTATGAGTAGATTTTACAGAATGTCACCATATCTACCATATGGTTGACATGAATTGACATGAATTGACATGAAGTTTCGAAATCGCCATCTGCATCCCATCCCCACCCTGTGTGCCGCAGTCCGGTGCTGCGGCTGCATGGGGAAGTAGCGTGCTGGCGGGTTGGCTCATCGGGATCTTTGTCCATCAGAGCTCTGGCTCAATTTTTTTTTTGCGGTTTTTTGAAGGTTTTTTGAATGTTTTTTTGGGATGGTTTTTGGATGGTTTACCTATTGGATACTTGGATATGACTGGATATTACCTATTGGATACTTGGATATGACTGGATATTACCTATTGGATATTACTGGATATTTCCTGGTTTACCTATTCAAAAGATATCCTTGTTGGATATGACTGGATATTACTGGCTGAATCTTTGTAGCTTCATTGTGCCCGGACGTTTTGATGGCTTTGGGAAGTGCCCGCACACATCCTCAGGCACTGAGGGCAAAAAAATGCCTGACAGTTCTGTAGGTGTGTGAAATGGATGTGAAGACTGTATGCAAATCCTATGTCAAACACAAGCACAGCATACACCAAAAGCATACAAAACCTTCAGCAATAGGTAAGTGGGTTGTGTTTCAACGGCCGCTTTATGAAAGTTTTTGTTTGTTTTCTGTAGGGCAACAATTTTATATACATCACTGAGATTGTCGTGTCAAAAGTGTATGTTCACAGCACACCTGCAACGGAACACGCAAACGCAAGCACAACGCAAACGGAACGCAAGAATGCTATGCATTGCTCATACATGCACAGATGTTTGGCACTTGTCCTTGGATAATTCTGGATGCATCTGGAAAATATGGGTTGTGTCTATACCGGCATACACGTACATGCAGGCCTACCAACAAGGCCCTGTTTTCACCAATGCACCAATGCCAGTACTCAGCAATGAGAGAAGAAACCAATCATATTGAAGATATTGGATGATATTGGCCAATCCTTCAATGATATGATTTTTTGTTTTTTCCGGTGCGGTTCTGCACAGTTAGTTGATGTTAGTTGGGAGTGCCATTCCCAGGGAATATATAGCTCGAACAAGAAGTTGTTGGTCCCTTTCATTTCTTTGCCCTGGGGGTCACTTGTGGCCACGGCTCATGACGGCTGCTGATCCCAGTTGATTTTTTTTGTAACAAAAGAAGGTGATATGAACATGAACCGAGAGAGAGAGAGAGAGGTGGTTGAAATGGGGATCCAAGAGGACATGACATGCAATCTTTGTGTTCGAAACGCCCAGAACGCCTGGGTTTCTGAACACTACAAAAGACATCAATGGGGAGCTTGTAGTGAAACATGACCATGGAAATAGCGTCAAGAATCCCCCACTTGAGATTGAACTGGGCCCATCGAACATGTGATTTTCCAGTGTCCATCAGTACCCTTTTGCAGTACTCTGCAGCTTGGATTTCCCATGATTTCCCCATAGCCATAGCCACTTGGTATCACTTGGTGACAGCTGTGCTCATTATTCTTTGTGTACAGTCCACATCCTCGTTCTTGTTTGTTGTGTGTTTGTGCCCTTTTTTTGATAGACATCAATAGACATCCACATTTATGTTGCTCCCATTGCCATTTTTGTTTCTACACTCACTACTTTTTGATACGTTTTGGCTGTATTGCGAGGCCATTTTTGTTGGCAGAAATACCCAGCCAGCCCAGACTTGACGACCGGTTTCAAGAACTTACATATTGCTGTTCTGTTTGTACATCTAGCATGTTTTTTTTCTTTTCTGGACGGGTCCTTTTCTGTTGCTTAGAATCTTCTTTGAATTTGGTGTCACCTCCACTTGTTTGATAATGAGCAGCATCATCATTGTTTCTCACAAACAAAAGCCAGAGCAGAAAAATACCTATTCTGGTCCTAGTTTTTGAGGTTAATCACCGCCCAAGATTGGTGTCAACATGTGAACACATCTACGTGCATTGTCTGTTGGTACCTGAAGTTTCTGCCGTCCTTTTGCCTGTCTCAGGATCTCCCACTTGCTCAAGAAGCACCCAACTGCGGCAGAGGAGCGAACAAAGTAAACATCGGGACTGGAGCGTCCATGGGTGAGATTTCTGATAGGAAGGCTGTGGCGAAGGCATTGATAATGCCAGTACAATCAGCCAACATCACAACGCCAAAATTTTCCTGTTGTGGATGCGTGTTTTACAAGAGAAATCAAGAGAACACAAGGCATTACCTTTGTGATATCTTCATTGGAGCTACTCTGGATGAGAGAAATCCTGCACCAGTTGGTACAGTAGATTCTTAGATTGTTTTATCCCACTATAATCCCATTATTTACAGTTTCATAGTTCCCCAAGAGTTGCCAACTGGTGTAGGACTGCTTCCATCCACAGTATGTCGTGTCCACGGCTTTGTTTTACACCACATGCGACTGCTTTTCACATGCCGTTGAAGGAGAATGCGGTGACGACCGTTGAAAACGGTGAAAAGACTGAAGACTTTTGGCTGCAATGCATCCACCTGCTCAATATGCTCAACAACCACCAGTAGTGAGACATGTCCCAAGTATCGAAAGTTTGACAAAGATCAATCTACTCCTATCTACTCGCAGTTGGAAACAACAACATCCCAGAAACGCACGTGAAATCCTTGGTTTCCATTCGTCCGCCTCCAGGAACTTCAGCCCAAAAAAGTCACTTGGCAGAGAGGGTTTCAGTGGTTGACCCCTAAGATATACAGAAAATGCAGCTACTGCAATGGGAATGCAGTGAAATGTGATAAGCAATCCATAGATTAAACATCTAGAAAGATTTTTTTCCGGATTTATATTCATTCGGGTTTTGGAAGCATTCCATGTTTTTCAGCAAGGGTGGCAGGATGATACAATATGTATATATTTATATACAGTAAGCGTCTGTTTTCTTTACATTGGAAGTTTACCTACGGAGGACTATTTTGTTGTTCTTATTTTCGCGCTTCGGAAGACGGGAAGGAAAAGAGGAAGGGAGGGAAAGGGATGGGATGGGATGCTATGGGATGAGAACGGAAGGGAAGGGAAGCCTGGCTGAACCCAACCAGTTCCCCGGATTCACCGGAGTCCCAGGTGGACTGGAGTGCCGCTATCCCAGTGTTTTGGGGCGATGCTCGGACTGAAAAACTTGGAGAGGATGATGAATATTGATACCAGTACAAGAGCCATTTGGAATGCCCCTAGTGTATTGGGTTATTACCATCAAACATATACTATGGGAATAAGTAGCTGATGACGATAAATGATGGCTGAATGGTTGATTGGTAAATAGCGGGTTATGAGCTACGAACATCTACGAACCCAATTGGTTGGGGACTATGAACTGACTCAGAATGGGGATAGCTATCAGCGAGTATACTGGGATTGGATAGGGGTATTTTGAGTGGCTCAGATGGACTTGAGAATCAGTGGCGCATCCAGCATGCTGGACCATAGGTTTCCCTGTTGGTTTATGTTGGTTTGTGGTTCACCATGATGATTGGGCTGCCCAGCCCTAAGGCCCTAAGGCACTAGGGAAAGAGGGGATCTCTTCCTTTGGGCGTTTTTATGTGCCCATGGTTTTTATGTACCCAGCACAACCGGAAAAAAAAACATGGGAGTTTCAACGTGATATAGTGGGAATCTACAACATTAATCAACCAATTTCCGGCTGAAGACATGTCGCGAAGGATCCACAACCACCATGGTGTGTAGTGGTGCTTTACAAGCAAGTCTTACGGCTTACGCACACATGGTCACTCAGAGGACTACAGTACATTCGGTATTTAATAAAGTTGTCTAGGTTGGAAGGACAATCGGGGGAGTAGCCACAGCTAAAAGACGGCAGTCAATATTGGGTACGGCTCAAAACATCTCACGCTCCATGGGAAAGTCAACATCCCAGGGTATCCTTTGAACATCGCAATGGGAAATCTGGGTCTTCGGATCGCAGATGTGAACCAAGGACTTTATCCACAACATCTCGGACGGTCTCCAGTCGTGCATTTCTTGATTTTCTTGAAGCTGTTCACGGCACATTGGGGAAGATGACATCCGCTCTAATATATGGAATAGCGCGGTAAATCATTGTTGTAAGGGCGGCAGAAGCCGTACAGATCATTGGGCTGTCAGCAGTGTGTGTGCGTGTATGTCTGCATGTTTGACACACATTTGGTTGGCGGCCTGAAACATTCGTTGTGTTCACCATATGTTATTTGGAAGATACCAAATTTGAGCAAGATTGAACTATGAGGAGAAACCAACAGAGTAACAACCATTTGTAGCAAATACCTTGTTCACCTGCTGGATGCTTTATCAATTGAGCAGTGCCCAATCCATTTGGTGATTGATGGGTAATAGTTCAACGTGTTTGCATCCTCTATTACGTGGCTTCCTTGAGGTGATTACAATAGCTACTGAAGATAATTCATATTATGATAATCCCTAGTAGCCAACCAGCAGAAGGGGATAAAAGAAGCTTTTGGACATGGCTGGTGCAGCTCACCAAGCTTTTGGCGTTCCATTTGTGGAGGGCTTTTAGCAAGCTGGATGAAAAGAGCCCCACGTCGCCAACTCATCCCACAGTTTCAGCTCCATGTACCATGGTTATCCGTTAGTTGGGTTGTATGTCCAGTTCTTGGGGGATGGGACTATCAATCCATTGAGGTTGGATTCCCATTCTAGGATAGACCAAAAACCCCATGAAAATCCCATGGTTCAACCATGGTTCAGGGCTATGATTTGTGATGATCTGTGACGTGTTTTGATTATCATGCAGGGTCTTACATCTTATTTAAATTATATATATAATTATATATTATATATATATTATATTTATGCATGTTTATATATGCAGGTATATATAGTTGTATATATATATATATACACAGTTGTATATATATATATATACAAATATGTGTGTGTGCATTATATACTGTATGTTCTTATATGATATCTATGAAGCCTTCTTATCAACCAGGCTCTTGCCACCGAAACGGCTCAGGGATGGTCTTGGGATTCGCTTTTTACGCCTGCGGCACCGACTTCGCATGGAAGTTGGCGGGCGGAATCATCGCGCATGAGCTCCCACAGGACCTGCAGTTGCGGTGTCCCGGAGGTCGGAAAGGATGGCTGCGAAAGGCCCGCCTAAGTGTGGAGGTTAAGATTGTCTAATCTGTTGTTTAGTATGTTTTTAATGAGAGAATCAATCATCATCTATATGTTTCATTGCCATGTTAGACTACCCGAGACTATACTTGTTTGCTGATTTTTTATTGGGACATGTTTCATACCCAGCGGAAAAAATATGAGTTACTTGTTCTGCGTGGCGTATCCCTTGGATTAGCCATGCCACTTGCTGAAACTATGTGTACTTGCAACGACCATCACCCTGTGGCATCGTCCCTTTCATTTCACGGCATCGCTTGAAATATCTTGAAATCACCCCATGGAATCCCAGGTCATTCCCCGTGTCCGTTTGACCAGCAACCACCTGGGCCACTGTCTTCCAAACTGAGCCATTGTTGGGGATCAAACTGATGTTTAGTACCATATGCGGTATAAAACAGTCACCAAGATTCACGAAAATGCACCTAGATTCATTGAAATTCATGACCTCCAGAAACAGTCCTTTAAAGATCTCATGGGCGCATCCCTCGCAGGAACTTGCGGATTTCTATGTGTTCATCAACAAGGCAAGGGTCGAGGACGTTTTCGCCGCCTCACCTTGGGTTTGACCAACAAAGATGGGGGGTTGACTCACCAGATGAACATCCGGCAGTTTGTGCGGATGTAATGGGATATGGTTGGATTAGAACCAATCTGATATAAGTTTGTCAAAAAATGGGAGAAAGGCCCCGTTTCATTGCAATTTCCATGGGGAAACCGAGGTCTTGTACTATGGTATTTTGGGGTACCTTATTTTTGGACAAAGCTATTTAATTGCCATTGACCATGAAAAGAAACGCGATATAGCCATGGCATGCCATGGCATTTTTTGATGGTGGATATGAGTCATGAGGACCATTCCAAACAAGATGATGGGGCCGTTGTTTCCTTCACCTGGGGGGCGGTATGAATACCAACCAGCATGTTTTTGTACATCAATATATATATATATATATAAAGCAGAGCCTTTGAATGCCTTAGAGATACATAAACTGATCCAGATGGTGGCTGGTCTTGTAGGTGAAACGTGATGAAACCAGGGTTAAAACATCTAGACCCCTCGCCAATCCACTGAGTCAACGTTGATTCCAAGTTCTGCTGTTCTGCACATTGTTTGATATGGCCGTGACTCGAACTCGTGGTCCTCCAGTCAAACATTTGACAAAATTTGAGCAGATTAGTAGAGAGTCTGACGATTGACCTTGACCCATTCAACCACATCAGTGGTCTACCTATTTCCCCATGTTGGGGGATGAATGGGATGAAGCCCAGAACTGTTTTTGTTGGTGAAATAGCGGTTGCGGCCACCCCATCACCATGGGCTTCATACCAGGCCGGCATGAAGTGGTACACTGCTGTGTTCCTGAATTTCATCTCAAGTGCCCACTTCAATCGACTGGTTGGCGGGGGTGACATGAGGATGACATCAGGTAAGGGTGTCATTTTTCTTAGTCTTGTTGCACTGGACCATCTATATCTATATGTATTTCACTTTTGCGAGCCCAGATTGTCGGAGAGTATTGCGATTTTCAGTGTCTGAGGAGAAGCCATAGTTCGGATAGCCTTTCCCAGTCTAACTGGAAGAATTCGCGGCGCTTAAATTGCCTACCACTCTATGGTCATCCGAATGCAACTGGATGGCAGCCACCGCGAGGTTTGTCCATGGTCCTTGGAGCGGTGGTGGCCTACTACATCGATGTGAGCTCCGAGATCAGGGGCGCCTTCCTCGCCATAGGCGGAGCAGGGGGTCTTATGTCATGGCCTGCAACGTGGCTGTGGTAGTGGCTGTGGTGGTGGGGGGTGGTAGTTCTGTAAATTGAGAGTCAACAGACCATATGTATATAGTATTGGGAGTTATATACAGGTTGCATATAGGTGTATAGGTGTGAATTCTGCAATACATGTACCTTGATGTGATTCATGTGACCTGCAAGCATGATGTGATTCTTGACAGGGTCAACATTGTTCATTCTCTGACGGGGTCAGATCATCTTCTTTTGGAATCTCTTCCGCTACCAGCTGTAATCAATTCACACTGGTAGCGGAGCCTCCTGCTCCAGCTGCCTGACAAGCAACTGAAAGAGCGGTCGATCCAGGGAGGTCGGCGAACCTTGCAAGTTTGCTGGCATCATGCCACCCACTGCAGATGGAGAATTGCCACCGGTGCCGGATGATGAGGCCCCGGCACGAATCAAATTCCCAAATTTGTCCCTGGGATCACTAATGTCCAGGAGTACACCCAGAAGCTGAAGTTTTTAGCTGCTTTGTGACTGTGCAGTATCTGGATCACTTGGTTCGAGGGCTGCTCTCCTGATCGATGGCACAGAGCTCAAGAAGATTCGAGGATTCCTCCGGGGAGGCTGAGGGGATCCACCGAGTTGGAAGAAATATACGAGTACTGTGAGAAGTCGCTCTATGGAACCGTCCAGAGGAGTGATGAGTTGCACGACAGTTTTCTGTCTCGAATGGAAGCCAATTTCATGGAGGTGTTGGCCCGCAACACAACCTTAGAGGAAGTCCAAGCCTGCGTTCTTCTTCGACAATCTACGTCGGGTGCTGAGGATAAGAAACGACTCCTTCTTGAGCATGGTGGAGAGCTCAAGTATCAGCCAGTGGTCAAGTCCTATCGGCTTTTGGGCAGCAGGTTCTTCAATGGGTTCCAGTCGGGACGTGTGGGTCAGAAGACCAAGGTGTACAGTAGGTGGTGAAAGGTGTGCCTGTTGCATGAAATTCCATTATTTAGCTGCGGAAACGACTTCCAGAAAGGCGTGCCTACCCGGAGTTACTTGGGGAGAAAGAATTAGTAGTTGAGATATCTTCATGTTTTAGCTGATTATTGGTCACTTTTGTTGGCAAATCCATTGTGTTTTAGGTTTCACAGGGTTTCATTGCATTCGTTGGAAAATGTTGGAAAAACATATATTTGAGGAAATGATAGGTCGTTCATGCGGAGTTTCGTTGGGGGAAATGTGATTTTGCGGCGATGTGGTTTTGTTCTTCCCCACCTGCCAGAGGTGAGGGTCTCTGGGTTTTATCAGAGTTGCTTCCTCCTCGCCTCATCCTCTGAATGTCATGGAGACTTCAGACCGTCACGACACTGGCCCATCCTCTGAATCTGGCACTATGGAACGTGCTTTTCATGCCCAGCCCGAAGACTTTGAGCCGTCCAGGAGGTCATTGATGCCTTGATTGCGCAGGATGATGCCGATGCCCTGATTGTTTCCATTTTTTGAAGATTTCCTTCCGGATGCACATGACATGTGCGAAGCTTTGACAGCATACTTAGAAGCCCGTTCTACGTTAGTGGAGAAACGTCGAAGCCGTGGTTTTTGGCCCATCAAAGGGAAGGGTAAGAATACCAAAGGGCGTGGTAAGGGATCAGGAAAGAAGTCATCAAGGGATCGAGATGCGCTGCTCCAGCGTATTGCCAAGAGTCGCTGTCGGCGCTGTGGTGCGCTTGGTGATTGGAATTCTGAGCGCCCTCTTGCCGCCAATGACTCTGAGCAAACATCCGGCAAGTCCACATCGGCCTCAGCCAACGTGGTTTTTGATGAAAGACCTCAGGAAGTGATGCATAAATGTGCCGAAGTTGATGAAGTTTTTTCTGAGGATGATGAGTATGAAATGCCCACACATGACACCAGTCAGCATTTTTGTCCTGCCGAACCCGTGTGCTTCCGAGACACATGCCCAGCTACAAGAAATTATGCGCCAGATCCACCAGCAAAGTCCCTCTTTGGAAGTCCTCAAGAACGGGATCACGGTGCAGAAGAAAGGGGCCGATCGCAAATCTCGGGCCCTGCAGCCCAGTGTTCCTACGGGCGCACCCTCTGGAAGTGCTCTCCACGTGATGACAAGTATGCCCACGGTGATCAAGGCATCTTCAGCACTGTCACAGGCGGGCAGCTGGGAGGAAATCGAGGAAGTGGAAGAGATTTTGCCCAACCTCTTATAAGTGCCACCAGACCCAACTTTGCCTTTTGCCGGGCATCATGAGCATCGAAGAGTGGGGCACCAACATCATCAACTTTGGACGCAAGCACAAGGGAAAGACCTTTGCCATGGTCATGCAGCAGGATCCTGGATACCTCCAATGGAGCTTGGCGCGCTACAACAGCCTGATGCCCGAGCACCAAGACTTTGTGAGGTACGGCCAGTTGTACTTGGCCAACAACGATCTGTGAGCGAAGGCGATTTTGCTGCCGAAGTGGGGCCATGCGTGAATCGTTGAAATCCATGCGCTTTCCACATGTCCATCCAAGTCCATCCAAGTTTTCACAAGAGTTGGAACAAACTATTCAGACACTTGAAGATTCCAACTTTCAACATGAAACTTCCTTGTTATATAGAAGTCTACGCAAATGCCAATCGTCCTCTCACTGATGCTGTGCAACGTTTATATAGGATATTCAGCCATCCGATTCACCAAGCAGGATGGAGACCTGTCGACCTTTGCCGGACGACGCAAACTTTGGAGTTGGATCGAAAAGTATCAACCAGAACACATGTGGCTTGCGCCAGAATGCGGTCCTTGGGGTGGATGGAACCATTTGAATAAGAACAAAAGCCCCGAACTGTTTGATAAGATTCAGTGGAAGCAAGATCAACAACTCCCTCATGCGAAGTTATCTGTCCGCTTAGGTTTGTATCAGCTCCAACGTGGCCGTCACTTTCACTTGGAACAGCCTGGGGGTTCTGGCCTTCTGCATTTGAAGATTTTTGAAGCTTTGCGTCAGAAGGCAGCGTTGGCCCGCTTTGACATGTGCCAGTTTGGCCTGCGCATTCCTCGTTTCTTACGCAAGCGTAGTCAATTGCTCACATCCTCCCGAGAACTGCTCCATGTTGTCCATGGCCAGCATTGCACAGACCAACATGCACATCAACGTCTGTTGAAGGAAGTGTGACCACAAATGGACAGAGCCAGAAACTGCCCAGTGTCAGTGCCACCTATTGCTGAGGTTTTGCTGATCTGATGGCCAAAACTCTCTGCAATTAACAGGTTTCGTTCCTCAATAGGCTTAGATGAATATGTGCTTGCTGGTGAAGGTGAAGACTTCAGTGAACGCCCAACCAAACGTTTCAAGAGCAATGGATCAAGTTTTAGAAAGCGCAAAGCGCCTGATGTTTCTCCAGCTGTGCCCATAGAATCCAAGCATCGAGAGTCTCTTGGCCAATCAGAGCAAGATCCGAATCCTGAGACAGCAGAACCAACTGCTTCTGAGCCAAGCATCTCTGCCGAGTCCGAACCTTGGCGAAAAGTTTTGGAGCAGGCAAAAGGCCTGGCACCACGTGTTGGCAACGTTTGCTGTCCAGCAGACTCAGAAATTTGGCACTCAGCTCAACAGTTGGTATCCCAAGTCATGAAGATCACGGACATGTTTGCATGCAGAGGCACGGAAAGATTTCAGGCCCAGTTCAAGCGCCATCGTCCCAACACTTTCCTTTACGGTATACAGCGAGTTTGCATCGTGAAACCAACCAGATTCATGATCTAGGAGTGGAAGATTGGCATAAATGCACTCGCGCCAACCGCATCCGAAAAAGCATTCCCAGTAAGCTCACCTTGACCTTGTTTGGGCATGTGCCAAGTTCAGAATCTGTTCCGGTCATAGTTCCTGATCAGAATGTTGATGCACCACTGGCTGCATGTGAGCCATCATCGGATGTCCGGGTGGCCGGTACTCAACATTTGCCTGTGGCCGTTCCCGAACGGACCAGTAACACAACATGTGAGGGATGGGCACCACCACCAGTGCCACTACATGGCCCCAGGTTTCGCATGTTGAGCGACAAAGAAAAGCAGGATCTCGTGAAGATACAGAAGAATCTTGGTCACTTTGATCATATGGTCCTTTCACAACATCTGAAATTGTCTGGAGCTTCAGACCATGTTGTTGATGCAGCCCGAGAGTATGTTTGTGATGCCTGCGTAGAATCGTCCAAATTTCGACATCAGAGACCTGCCAAACTTCATGAACCACGAGAATTTAATGACACGGTTGGTATTGATGGTTTCTTTTGGACAGGTCGTGGAGGTTTTCAAGTCACGGTCTTTCAGTGCATTAATGAAGCATCCCTTTTTCATCTACTGTAGGTCATCGGCTTGACAATAGGCATTTGGAACACGCCATTCCAGCATTCCGTGACATGTGGATGTCCTGGGCAGGCCAACCCTCATGTGTCTATTCTGATCCTGCCGGAGAGTTTCGATCTAGTCAGTGGTTTGACTTCTTGCAGAGCCATAGCATTGAGCTTCGATTTTCTACGGAGTCATGGCAAAAAGGAAGAGTTGAACACCACGGCCAAATCATCAAAAACATGCTCAACCGATATGATCAGGAGAACAAGATTGAAGATATCCAAGAATTGCACAGCATGTTTTCAAGCAAAGAATGCCTTGTCACGTCACTCTGGTTTTGCCCCCGAACAGATTGTGTTGGGTAAGGCCACCAAATTACCTGCCTCCTTGTCTTCAGATGAACAACTAGCGGCGCACAGTTTAGCTGATGGCAGCGACTTGGAAAGTGAACGTTTCAGGAAAAGCTTGGAAGTCAGATCTCAAGCTAGAAATATGTTTCTCCTTGCGAATAACGATGCCGCCATTCGTCGAGCTCTTCTCAGAAAGTCTCGACCTCATCCTGGAAATTATAGCATCGATCAGCTCATAATGTATTGGCGAAAACGCAACACTGCTGGTAGAAGGGATGTGGGCAGGTGGCCTGGACCCGGAAGAGTCATCTGCACTGATGGTACATCAACTATTTGGATTGTCCATGGTGATAAAATACTTAGACGTGCTCCTGAAAATATTAGACCAGCACCACTTCGTGAATGGCAGAGCTCTTCTGTTCCGCTTGATCAGCATGTACAGGACATCCAGCGAACGCTTGATCCACCATCAGATTCGGTGTTCAGAGACAACAGAAATACCAATGTGATTCTTGAAGACGAAATGTATACACCAGGTACACCACTTGATCCAGCCAACCTTCCCATCAGTACACAAACCAGTTTGCAACCTGAGAGTGAAACACTTTCTGAGCAAATTTCTTCAACGACATCAACTCCTCTCATAGGACCTCAAGGCAGTAATCAGGAAAATATTCCTTCACCACATTCACTTGAAAATCCATCAAGTGATCATGCAATAGATCTTGATGCGCCCGAAAATCCCATGCTTGATTTGGATCCGGATGATGAACAAGTTTTGACTTGCCACGATATCGATCACTTGGACACTGACAACGCTCTTCAAGAATGGACTACGTTTCAACCCGGCTTGATGTCCAATGAAGTGTGCCTTGCGGAAGACGGTATGCCTTTTCTCAACAATCGCCTGGACCCTCGTGAGAACCAATGTTTCATATTGGAAGTCCCCATGTCGAGACAAGACCTCATCCGCTGGTCCACCTCTGAACATCCAGAAGAGATGGCACAAGTGGCATCTGCTAGTAAGCGAGCAAGGGCCGAAGTCCAGCTGAAAGATTTGAATGCGGCCGATAGAAAATTCTTTGCTGCAGCAACGGATGCCGAGATTTCCTGCTGGCTCCAAACAAGTGCCTTGAAACCAGTCCTACGAAAGCACTTGAACCCAGACCAAATCTTGAAGGCTCGCTGGGTTTTGACGTGAAAAGTGCTTCTGATGATGATTCTTCTGAGGGTCGCAAAGCCAAAGCTCGTTTAGTAGTTCTTGGTTATCAAGATCCACGTCTTACGGAGGTCGACAGAGATGCACCCACATTGACCCGAGAGGGTCGTCACACAGTGCTCCAATTGATAGCATCACAACATTGGGTTTTAACATGTTTTGACATCCTTTGATATAAAGACCGCCTTTTTGAGAGGCAAGGCCGACAGTATTAATGCCCTGGCCATGGAACCACTAAGAGAACTCCGAGAAAGCATGCAACTTGATGATGACCAAATCTGCTTCGCGCCACCGCCGTGCACTTTTTCAACATCTCTACTTCCAAAAGTGCTCCGAGACCGTCAGTTGTTAACGCTTTTTACTTCCCAATGTGCTTCGCACCACAGCGGCGTGCACTTTTTCCACAGCTCAACTTCCAAAAGTGGTCCGAACCCGGCAGTTTTTAACCCTTTTTACTTCCAAATGTGCTTTGCGCCACAACGGCGTACACTTTTTCCACATCTCAACTTCCAAAAGTGCTCCGAGACTGCCAGTTTTTAACGCTTTTTACTTCCAAATGTGCTTCGCGCCACAACGGCATGAATGCTCCGGAGCTGAGGTGCTTTGCACATTTTGACTTCGAAACGTGCTTCGCGCCACCACGGCGCGCACTTTTTCAACATCTCAACTTCCAAGAGTGGTCCGAGAATGGTGTGCTTTGGCACTTTTCTCATCATTTCACTTCAAAGAGAGCTTCGAACCACAACGTCGTGCACATTTTCAACATCTCAACTTCCAAAAGTGCTTCGAGACCGTCGACTTTTTCTCTCTTCTGACTTTCTCCTGTCTGAGCTTCTCTCTTGTATGGCTTTTTTCATCTTGGCTTTTCCATCTGTCCATTTTGTCGGAAGTTTGACTTCTAAACTTCCTTCGGTTAGGATATTAGGTGTTATGTATCATATTGCGATATTGGTATTTTGCATTAAGTTAGTTACATAAGATATTTCAATAAATATATATATATATAATATGTATGTATTAGGTAACTAGAAGTACAAGTAGGCGCAAAGTTGTGCTACTAGCAATATGATGTAGGTTGTATACAGGCATGCAATATGTAATATACTGAGGATATATTGGGTATTGAAAGCTAGTTAGTAGGTATGTAGTGTGAGGTATGTAGCTACGATATGAGCAATATATAGGTTGTAGATACGCATGCAGCGGGTAATATAGGAGGGTTAGTATATTTAGATATACATAGATGCACACACGCACACACACACACATATATATATATATATGTTTGTGTGTGCAAGTTTATAGAGGTTAGCGTACAGGTTTAAAGGTTTTATGATAGTTTTATGTTTGGTATATAGTGTTAGTTAAATGGGTATGCTATTAGCAATACAGGCAGTACATGTGCATGCAAGAGATTGTAGTTCGCAGGTAGTATGCAAGGTAGTACAGTATTTATAGCAGCATAGCAAGTATAGCAAGTATAACAAGGCAAGATTAGATTTGTACCGGGCATTGTTTGGGATGAGTTGGCAGGAGGGTAGGGGCAGGGCAAGGGGAGGGCAGGAGGGTAGGGGCAGGGCAAAGTCGTGTTTAATCTGGGTACCCGAACCAAAAGGGAGGGGTAGAGAGACGGAGGACCGGACCATATATACCCTCTGGCAATTTAACATAGCTATTGCAAATGGCCAGTTATAGTCCATTTACCCATTAGACATGGTGATTTTCTATAGCTATGTTAATTTACCAGAGGGTATATGATTACACATAGTCAATTACAGTTATACTTATATGACCTAGGGTGGTTTAGCGATGTGTCATTAAGTGGAGCAGCGTCCAGATCAAACCACATTACTATCATCCTATACCCGGTGATTCACATATGTTCTTTGGCATGATCCACAAACAAGTTGTGGGTTTTGGGGTTGAAATCCTCTAAACTCTAAACCGCAAATGGCAGGTCCATCAGTGGGTCGAAATGTCTGAAATTATATGTATGTATATTGATCTTTATATGATTTCACAATTTTTTTTTTAATGATTATGTATCCAAACACATCAAGTATCACAGAGTCGGTTTGGCCGGAATTCCACCAAAATGTTTGTCCTTCACAGGCGCAGGCGTCTTCCTCTACGTGGCCTGCACTGAACTGGGACCGCAGGCGCGAAAGAATCCCAGTGGCCTATGGCGCCTCTTGCGACCTTGCAGTAGGTGTCATTGTTTCATGTTGTGTTCATCGTTGCACTTAGTGTTGTCGTGCTCGCAAGGAGAATAATGATCTCCATAATTAATATATCATGCGTGTTACAATTGTTTTTCTTTGCCTTGTCAGATTTTGGAATTGCTCCAGAATGATGGTAAGGAATGTATCACTCAGAGGAAAATGTTTGAAAGGTTTATTTCCGTTTTGCAAATAATTTGTTGCTTCCAGTTGGTGAATCATTATGCATTTCTTTTGATTGGACCTTCCAAAATGGATACGTTGATAATTTGGTGAGGATATTTTGCAGTCCATGCAAGGGCGTTTCTTGTGGAGATTTTTGGGGAAGAACCAAGACAGTTGTGAGACAAGCATTCTAAATGTGCAGTCTGAAAATGCAAAGTGAATGACAATGAATGAAGGACAGTTTTTCTTATCATCTGATGTATGTGTTTTTTTGGCTGAACTCCCCATTGGGGCAGTTGGGGTGCCATTTTTTGCAGATGAAACGGGTCGTCACCTCAGTGAATGATGCATTTTACTTTTTGGAAACAAATGCACTTGGACTATTTTGAACTATGAATGCAGATGCCCAATGACTCCCAAGGATGTTCAACTCTGGCTGGATTTGATTAAACCGGACGCAGGTGGCAGAAACACACAAGGGCGCAGAAAAACGTTTGTTGAGCAGCTTGGGCACGTGTCCTGGCACCGCAACATGTGGAACCTGGTAAGTCTTTCAATTCGAAAAAAGGTCATGTCTGGGAACATTTTCCCATGGATCCACTGAAGTTCCAAATGACTGAAGAACAGATTCAGGACTCAAAAAGTGTGATCGTGACCTGAGTCAGATTTCACCTGTTTTCATCCACGCTCTTGCTTCAGGGTTTCGTCCACTAGCATTTGAAAAAGACTACTGAGGGCGGCTGGAGATTGCTGCTGTTCACTTCTTTGATGATTTATGATGCAAACTGGAACCTAAGATAGATAGTATGATTTGTTGTTATTTACTTTTCCACAGCCCAAAATCATCACTTTTGCACACATGATCCACATCCCCGAAATGATCAGCAGCAAAATGATCCAAAACGGCTGGCTCCCACTATTCGTGGCTTCCTTAAAACTGCTTAGTTCATGGCCTTTCATGACTAAAACTGATGTAATGCTGTGAAAACAATAATAAACCATCCCCAATTTCACCATAAATAGGTGCTATGTTTACCATTCCCAAATGAGTGGTAAACATGGCATGGCGTTTTACCCACACTAACATACATTAACACTGATCACTCTGAGTATCCCATTGGATCATGACCGATTTTTTCCCATGGCCATGGCCAGTGAGGATCGTCATGTGGATCCTGGGCGCTGCGGTCCTGGGCCTGGTGCTGCTCGACCACGAGCACTGAAACTTGGATCGAGAAAGGTCGGTCGTCCTGGGGATGTCCCGAGGGATTTTCCGCTGAAGGATTGGATGGCTATGCCGGAGGCGAAGTTTGGTGATCTTTTGCTGTTGATTCCTACTGGGTATGGTTAAAAAAAAAGTAAAATGCCATATATTCTTATTTTCCTTCTGAAGTAACTTGTGGATTTATTGAGAAGTCGGTTTCATCCCCGGCTCAACACATGTTTTTGGACTGACCAGCAACATCTCCAAGATGAGCATTGTCACAGCATTGTTTGAAATTTTGGTACCCAACACGATGCCATACCGTCCATATTGTATTTGGTATGTATTTGGTGGATGTACTGTCTGAAAAATCTGGAAATCTTGATGACTTGCAGCTAGACCGTGGATGGTCAGTCAACAGAACCGGGAACATATTTGCTGTCATATCCAACTCTTTATAGGCACATTTCCATGCAGTCAAGGAAATGCTACAGAAAAGCATGAAACTCACTGGAAAAACTGATGAAATTGGAACAAACTTGGAACCCCATCAGCTATCCCCATAAAACGAGGAATATCATGTGAATTTCCTGCTCCACATGTGACAAGAATTAATCAATAAACCGTTTTTTCTGTTACACGTGGTAGGTTTGCCATCTTTTTTATTTGTCACCTTGGGTTCAACATAGGCCAGTCTGAAAATTTGGTACCCGAACCGCCAATGGTTCATCCGGATTCCTATCAAGATCAAGATAGCAACGTATACCACATTTTCAGACACACACACACATATCCATTGTCCATCGGCGAAATCCCTACTTTGATATTTGATATCCCATTCAATATCTCCAATCATAATTATTACATATAATTACATATTCCTACAGATACATATATATATATACACATGTATAGACAGCATACATATTTATATATATATATATACATAGACAGTACACATAGATATATATATATATATAGACAGAGAGAGAGACAGTATAGACACACATATATATATATATAGACAGTAGATACACGCTTGTTTGCATATACAAAAACACATAAATATGAGATATGTATATACTATATCCATGTACATCCCCATAGAATGGTTCAATTCCTCCGTTCCCCAAGCGCTCAAGCGATTCGCTCTAGGCTACGTGCCGGCGGATCCAGATACGCCTGCAGAGGATCTCCACAACGGCCATGCGCACTGAGCTGCTACGACGGTGGAAAGGCCTGGGGATGATGGGTGGAGGGAATGAAGCTGGCCATGGCCCATGTGCTAAACATATATGCACTTTCAACAGAGAACATCAGAGAACTATGGTTGGAACTAGATTTAGACTCTGGTTCCTGGCTCCAATGCACATCACGGAAGTTGAGAAAATATACCAGAAAGGGATCGTGTACACTGGATGTGATTCAACGCACAATCACGGCGACATGACCAGCCAAGTAGTGCGATTGGACTCCTAGGTTCTTGGCATGCTGCATTGAGACCCTCCCTGGCTGTCTTTTTCCACCTGGTGAAAACTTTGAATGACGAAAACCCTGCAGTGTAGTGGGTAGCGCGCAACCGTACGGAACCATCATGGAACCCGGGTGACTTGACCATGTTGACTTGACCAGTGGCTATTGATATGTCTGTGTGTTTGTCCCTGATGTTTATTTCAATAATCCTTGATGTTCATTTGATCTTAATTCGAACGACAATCCAGCAAAGTGGACCGAAACAGGTTCTTGGGACCTTTGAAGGGCTGCAAAACGATTGGGATCCCTTCTCTGGCGGAAACCCTGCTTAATCACATCTAAATCCATTTAAATCCCCATGAGACTTTGTTCAATCCCTGTTAAATCATGTTTAAGCACCTATCAATCCATAAATTTCTTGGAGCTCAGCGCAGGCCCATGTCCAAGACAGCTGGGTCGAGTGTAGTCGGACCAAAGCACGGCTCTGCCGGCCCTTTTTTTTTCGCGACAGGAGTTGCATGGAGTGCATCCTGAAGTGGGGATCCAATGGGTACAAAGATAGACCAGTGATGTTTACTCAGCGAATTTCAACGATCCATTCCTTGACAGTTTGATAAAGGGTGAAAACACCTCGGCTGCTTGGTCCGTGGAGTGTATCAGATCTCTTTACCATCTTGAATATCTTTGAACGGGAACAGTAGCTAGTCTTCTCGCAACCTCAGATTGCTGCTATTCTTGATTTTTTATTATTGCTCTCATTCAGTTGTGAATCGGTTTTTTCGCCAGAGCCCATGGTTCCTTTCCGTCCAATGTCCAAAGGGTCATCAGAGGAGCAACTCATCCGACAAAGTCACACCGCTCACAAGCGGATGGGCCAATTTGGCGCAACTGTGCCAGCAGGCCATATTTGTATGGCGCCGTGCGTTCATGCTTCATCCTACTTTTTCCTTTTACAATGGACAAGCTGGATCAGAAGGGCTCTCACATCCTCAGAATCATTGAAATTTGATTTTATTGAAACTATATAGTGATTGGCTTTGGCACTTGATGGTCTTGCATGTAGCCAAATCGCGGAAATCCGTCAGATGCCCCTGGAACCGAGGGCCGCGAGACTGAATTTTTTTAATTTCTTCACAGCTTGTCAGTTTCTACCCTGACGAGCATCAAACGTCTTGCCTCTTTGTGGTGTTGCCGCACCGACAGGCAAACATTTGCCCGCCTTAAAATGCACAGCTTTGCTCATGTGTGGTGAACCCAAATTTGGTGAAATTTAGATTCTCAGTTTTTTTCGTACACACGACTATTTGAATCTATTTGAAGTGATTGCTTCGCTACATATTCTTATATACTTGCACTTCAGTTCGACCACCAGATTGGAGAAGACTTGGGTTTGATCCTTCCTTTCCGTGGCAACATCCCAGAGAGTTGCGTCGACATGAGGGGTGGTGTTTCTTTCTTGGTGTTTCTCTTGCCACGTGCTTTGCAGAGGTTGTTTGACCATCCGCCATCTCAAAAGTCATTTTTGTCCCCATGTTTCAGCTTCTAGTCGGTTCTTGGCAAGATTTCATGGGTTTTCCTTGGAATTAGCACCAAGGTGTTGGCCAGTAGATGTAGATATAGATGACTGCCCCATGCCTATCCACAATGATTCATGGACCCCCATGTCATGTAGCATGTGTGTTTGCTCGTAGGACATTGTTCCTGTGAGTTTCACATTTTCTGTATGGCCATGCCGTCCCGTTCCTTCCCCAAATTAGTGGATTCGATCTTTGGATCACTTCGTATCACTTGGCTGAAACGTTTAAAACACACCGAATGTCAGTGGCTTCGATGGTTGGACGAGTTTGAATCAAACTTTTGAACGAAAACTGGTTGTATGTCAACCATGCATTTCACGTGTGGGTTTGGTTTCTGCGTGTTTTGATTGCAGAAACAGCTGTGCGTCGCAGCACGTCTGCTATAGCGAGATCGTGAGAAGATGTGATGGATGAATCAATCATCATAAACTTACTGGTGCTTAGTAGGGAATGGGGGTTGCTGGGATGATTATTAATGGTTATTATAGGTCATTCCCTCATTCCCTGCTAAGCACCAGTAAGTAAATCAGTTTTAGATGTGTCATCAAATGATGCCATGTGATGCCTTAGAATCGCTCCAAAACCCATGTTTTTCCCCACCAGGATACTATCAAAAAAGTCGTCCTGTGGTGTTGGTGTGATCACCAAGTGATTGGACCTCGCAACACTGACCACTTCAGTAATTTTCAACTTGTTGGGAACAGTTTATGAAGACTCTATGCGAGCAAGAGAGCCGGCTCACCAGTGGAATTTAGGGATAATCTATGATAATCTACTATTAGATATTTGGGCAGGTGACCAGACTGTGATATGTGGTTCACTTTTTATCTTGTGAAGTTTGATTTTTTTGCACTGAAGCTGGCCCACGTAGAAGATTTGATGAAACTCAACGGGATCTCAGTTGAGCAGAACCACCTTTGGGATTGCACAAAACTCAGGATCTCATCAGAACTGTTTCAGCACACTGCTGTGCATACCGCCCGCTATTGGGCTGGGAGGAATTGCTCTGAAAAAAACTGAAAAAGAGCACAGAGAAGGTTATGAGTTGGGGGTCAGTCTTGGCTTTGTGATGCAGAATGATACAGGTGTGTGTCAATATGTTTGGTCCACCAAAACGGATGTTCAAAATTTGTTTCATGGTGACATAGTGGTTGCCCAGTCTGAACATGATGACGCCCGGCCATTATTGAATCCTAATGGTTGATATAGGGATTATAGGGGTTGCCCGATTTTGAGATCAAGGAATTGTTTTTGGAGCTGCGATGTGGGGTTTAACATCGATGTCTTTCAGGTCTGTATTGATTGCAACAGTTTGGGTGTGGATGTCACCAATGTTGAGCTGTTCCATGCTGTTCCTTTCGCGTCAAGGTCACCAAGTTTCAAAAGGAGGGCCGACCATTGAGCGAGCTCCCGGCCCCCAAGGCAAAGCTGGGTGGGAAGGGCACAGCCGGGCACAGCTTCTGACTTGAGGAGATAACCAGGAGATATGGGTTGAGAATGGGTGAAAAAGAAAGGTGGTGAAACTTGGATGCAAAGGAAGACACATTCATTATCAACCCTTACTGGACCCTGGGTCTTGAACCCAGCAGTATTCGGTAATGATTGTGCCCATGTCCTGTCCCAGGCAAAAGCAATGCTAGGTGCCGACGACTAATCCGGATGTGGCTAGAAAAACCAGTGTCACAGTGCTACAACGGGGTTACAACCTCATTTTGGTGGTTACCTCCACTACACCTCAACCGTTCATGTTCCTTTCCATGTTAATGTCAACCCCTGATTAATAAACCCCTAGGCTGTTTAATTGGGGGGGGGTACCATTTAAGGCACCATTTAAGGACTAGATTATGATTATTGGGGGACTGTCCCCCTAATTAATCAACCATGGTTTATTAATCACGGGTTGACATTAATGTTTGACATTAATCATTAATCATATTAATCTATATATATATATATATATAACGACCCAATATATCCCCAGTTGATCTTCCCATTTGTTCAGTTTCAAATCCCCAGTTTTGCTGCGACCGTCGTGGAGGCCACCCCCGAGCAGTTGGACCCTCGCGTGGCGTGCCCCTTCTGCGGTCGGAAGTTCGGTGAAGAGCAGGTAGCGGAACTGATGGCCGTGGTGGTTTACTACAATCGCTATATCCTTGGATATCTATTGGATATCTATTGTTATAGATTGACAACCCGGTATGATTTTTCTCTGGTTGTTGTTGTTGTTGTTGTTGTTGTTGTTGTTGTTGTTGTTGTTGTTGTTGTTGTTGTTGTTGTTGTTGTTGTTGTTGTTGTGATTGCTTTCGTTTTTTACTGTAAGGGGTAGTGGTTGCAAACCCCAAGTTTCGTGGGTCTCAAGATGGTTCAAGGCCGTTTTTTTTAAGATGAATGGATGAACATCTCAGTTGTTTTGCCGATCCAAATTCGAGTTCGAGTCGTAGAAAGTCTGGTGCCGAGCGGCAAAGTTCTCAGAATTGGTTCAGGAGATCATTCTTCGGGGAGTTGGGATACTGTCACGATTTGTCCAATATTTGTCCTATTTTTCTCCGGAAACCTGCGAAAACTTCCCACCCTTCTAGTTTCCAACAAGTAGCGCATTTGGGACATCTACGGTGGACTTGCAGACAACGCATAGAATTCGATCTATTCCAATGGGAACTGGAAGGCAACTGGTCAGTACTGCCGAGGTTAGATTCGTTATAGCACGCTTAACTATCCCTTCCTTTATGGGTGAGGCTTGAGGATAGCTGCAGCCGGTTTTGGCCGACCAATCTTCCTTTCTCTCACTATTAAAATCATAGATCAATTTGTTGGTTGTATTTGGTCAAGTTTTGAGATTCCAATTGTTTATACAACTTGTTCCAACTTCATAGGGCGTCCGGCCTCACAGCATTTTGCCAGGCAAAACGTCACATGCCTTTTTGCAACTCGGACTCTGGATATTTTACCCTGGGATGGTTTCGGAAATTGGATGATCCCTGAATTTTATACAATTTTATGCTTTTTGCAGGTTTTGCTTCCTTTTCTCAAGCTTCTGGGGATTAAAATAAAACAAGGTCAAGGAACGGCAGGAAGGGTGTTGCTTGTGAGATCTCCACAAATGATGAGTGAGACAATAGTCAACTTCTCAGAAAAGTCGATGTTGTGTTTCGGTTTGATCCGGTTTGTCTTCCCGTGGGTTCAAGTTACCTTCCCATGGACGGACCTAATTTTGGTGACTTGTGAAGTGTCACTTGCAGATTGCTTCTCAGCGGCAAATTCCTATGGAAGCAAGTGTAATACGGCCGAGTCGTGGCAATGCGAAAGTAAGGAACATTACTAACACTACATAACAATACATAACAACACTGTATTTGTTGACTTTGTCTTTTTGTGATTCTTTTTCAAAAGTGCAGGAGGGTGCGGTACGGCTTTCCCGGGCTTTCCCGGGCTTTCTCTGTCCCAGCACGTGGGTCAACAAGGTGAACAACAAGCGAAGAAGAACCGGGCGAGCAAACCCCCCAAAGCCGGGGGAGCCGCACGGCCAGCCGCGAAACCTCCGCGGAAAAAGCCGATTGGTGACTGGTGCAGCTGGATCGTTTTAAACAACCCATGATGGGAGCACTAGTAGAGGAGTATATTCATATCCTGAGAACTAAGAAACTAAGTTCTCCTTCGAGGTATCCTAGATTTGTCAGGACAGCACATCGCAGTAGATTTGTTCAAGACATGTGCTGTATCCATCCCATCCCATCCCACCCCATCCCAGCCCAGCCCATCCCATCCCAATCCATCCATTACATCCATATATCCATCCATATACCCTTAATCTCTCTATCCTGACATGCCTTTGCAGATGTTGTGATCATGTATGGGCCAGAATACTCCATTCGGCCACAGAGTTGAATAATTGGGAACTGCGCCATGGTCCGTCATGTTCATTTATGACTCTAAGATACTCTAGGGGTTTCCCAGCTACCCCGCATCTATGGATGATTTTCCATTTACATGCCCATTTATTGGGGATTTCCCGATTTCCCATTGTCATTCTTGATGACACCGTAGAGTACATTTGACTTGGCTTCGTTTCTTGGCTCCAGCCGCTCTCAATCGCTCCCAGTTGTTCCAGCTTTGCGATCTCCGAAATTTCTGAGCCTCGGCGGTGAGTACCAAGAGGTCGTTCCCAGTTGGAATCTGTCAGTTTTCTCCGGGAATTATCATCAGAACCTTCCAATCCAGTTGGGTATAGTGATGTCTAAGTAATTCTAAGTATAGGTCTGTATGATGACGTTAGTTGTAGCGGTTCATTTTTGCGGAGAAAAGCTGGAGATTAGGATCCCGGCCCCATTTATCCGATAGGTGCCCATTTATCCATTTCAGCTGAAAGCAAGAATAAGCAAGTTCCAGTCCAGTTTCATGACATCAAGCATCTTCATTAGGGGTGCCAACATGTGCCAACAGGTCATCCAACTTGAAATGTGGCAGGTGTGTTTCATTTTTATGTCACTTTATATCGTCCATCTCTACTTCGCATGATGGCCTCATTTGACTCCAGAAAGCATCGATGTCTTTGGATGAGTTTCCAGCAACCCCCACTCCGTGACTATTTGATTTTTCATCCTTTTCTCAAGTAGTGCCAAACCACCAAACCACCAAACCCATTTGTTTGCCTGGTTCAAATAGAGCAATTTTAGGTCCCCAACTATTGACTTGTCGCTGAGGTATCCTCAACATGGGTGCAGACTTGTCACAGGCAACGGATGCCTGGTTATGCCTGGTTAACTGGTTTCGATTCTTTGAAAGCACTTTGTCATGTTGAAAATCCAATTGGTCCACAGTTCATCACAGTTCAATGAGTTCACCCTTTGTCAGGCAAAGCCCGAGAGCGTTGAGGTCGGCAAGCATCCAGCTCAGATTTCAGATGGCAGTGGACCACAAGGATAGGGACCCACACATGGTCATATGACGGTCATTCTTGGGGGGATTTGGAACTATAAGTTTTTTCTGTGGATAGGTGAAAGTATGTGAACAGTGAATAGTTCCTGATTTATATAGATTATTATAGATTTATCTCAGCTTTGGAAAACAAATGTTTCCTCCATATTCTTTTGCCACGAACAGCAACTCTTGTATCTACGATGGTGGTTCCACATACCTTTACAACTACAAATTGAAAAGGGAGGCTATAGCGGCTACATTGAATCACATGAATGATCATATAATCATACAATAATCATTATACGTATCTATATGATTCAACATAAGTTGACTCTTTTTATGGATGTCAATCGCCAAATCCGGGCAATTTCCCACGAATCATCGAGGTTTGCATGTGAGCTGATCCTCGAAGAGATGTGGAAGGAAATTCGAACCAAGGCGGCAGTGTAGCACCAGCACGGCTGATGCACGAACGGGAAACATGTAGGAACAAGCACAGGATAAGCTTGGTTTGGTAGGGTGATGAACGGTGTTGGATGTATGTATATATATATATATAGATTATGATTATCATTATCATTAATACTCGTATTTCTACTATTTGTTATTATTGCTATTATCTATTGTTGTGATTATTACTATTATTAATATGAAAACGTGTATTCTATATATAGAATACCTGTAGAGATTTTAGGCATAAACTCTGGAGTGGATATGTGTTGAAAATATGTCAAATCCATGGCATCTAAGGTCAGCCAGTGACGTCCATGCAGTGAGGGCTGCATGGTGAACTCATCCAACATTTGATGAGTTCCCATCGCAGCAAGGTCTAGGTTTGCCAATCCCTTCCCCCTTTCCCTCGATTTTTGTTAGCACACCCCAGAAACCATGGTTTACTAGGAGATACAAACACCTATTTGGCACCATAGAATGAGGGTGTTTGATTTGAACAGGGGATAGATGGATAGGATTAGTAGGAATTACGCTTTGAGTGGTCGTGGCCTCAACAAAAACTGTCCGATGTGTACAAACTACTGGACGGTCCAGCTAAGATAGTTAATTTGAAAATGACGCGAATTGACCCAAGTTGTTTTCAAACATATAAACATTCAACAAACGATGAACTTCCAGGTAACTTATCATACATTATTATTATTACTATAACCATTACTATTGCTACATATTATTGCGGTTAGTATATCATATGTACATATATATATATATACACGGTGATATGCATTGGATTGTCAAGATTTTACGGCAAGTGTTTTGCTCAATGTTGACTCAAAATCGCCTTTACATCCACCATGCAGGCCGACAAGAAGGCCAGATCGTTCAGTGGGGCAGCCATTACAGTGGATGGACAAAAAAATCAAGCCCTGAAGAAGCCAACTCTGAAAGACCCCTACACGGGGGCCAAAGTTTGTATGAGTGCGGTTTTTTCCATCCATCTACGGTAGTAGTGGTTTGCAATTGGTAGTCTCCCAGTGATTAGAATGACCATTCCATAAATAGAGGAAGCAACGCTTTCACCTCCATGGAACCATCCAATGGATGAATGACAACCATGGGTACATACCAGGATATATTTGCATGTAGCATGTATGGTACCCCAACTAGTTACCCACCGAGTATATAGTACTTTTTAGTAGTGTTTCTTTCTGAGCATGTGGGTGGTTTGGTTTTTGGGCTTTACTTTTGGGATACTACAGATACTTATATATTCCGTATCTATACACATAAGATGCAGAAAAAAGAGGAAAAAAGAGGGATAATCGTATGGTCCCATGGTCGGGTGATTCTTTATGGCGACCACAGAGCCACAGATGGGGCCAGATGCCACAGATCGGAGCCATCCCTCCGAGACCCAACAGATTGGATGTGGAAGATGGGCTTGAAGATGGTGTGAGATCGAACAGATAAGTCGTGGCACTAGATGATGCTATCCACTTCCAAACTATGAATATGTGGTTGTTTATTGGTTGTTTTTTGGTTGTTCCATGTTGTTCCCAATGTTTTTTTTCAACTAACCCATCATGCACACGGAGTAGATCAGCAGCTTGGCACCTTTCAGGAGGATGAGAAGAAGAAGGCCAGGGGATGATCCTTGAAGTATCTTGAAGTACCATGTAGATGTGGGTGTGTCTGAAAATGGGGTGTACCCCACAGAAATTGGGAAAATGATGACAGTCCCCTGAAAGTACCCTATGGTCAGATACGTCCATATGTCTAAAGTAACAACACGGAGGTATTTGGGTCAAAATTTCAAGTCAAGGCAACTTGTGAACCAACCAGTTTAGATACAATCCAGCAGCCCAGTCCTTTGTGGCCCTCTGCCAATTACATTGTCCGGATAATCAATCCAGAGATTGGGGGTGCGTTTGTGGGAAGGGACTGGATTGTCAGAAGTAATGACACGAAAATCGGGAGGACGGCTACCTGACAGCGGTTTTGTTTCTTCCCCACTGTTCCGCATATCAGCTCAGATTTGATGTTGAAATCCGCAGGAGTGGCTGGCCATGTGATCAGATTGGACACGTGCTTGCGAGTCGGCAATCGCAAATCACCAAAACAATCATCAGTAATCATCAAAAGAGTTTGGATTTTTCTCTTCGTAGTCACTGCATACACATATTTCTCAATTTCTGCTATGACCATGGATCATCATTGAGTAGTTTCATCAGAATCCACATCATCATCATCATCATCATCATCATCATCATCATCATCATCATCATCATCATGATGACACTTCATAATGAATCTTCATCACATATTAACAAACGGGGACATATAGACATTCACATATATATATACATGTACACATATCAATAGTATCTAATAGTGGAGATACAATTATCTCTCCATTTGATACCATTGATATTAAATCAAATATCATTACACTAGTACTATTAGATATTAGATTCCATATCCACTTGAAAATATTCGTGTAATACGATTATTTAGATACATTGCATATTAATGTAATTGATTCATGACTTTAGGTGGCCACCTGTCACCTGGGATGGCCATGAAATTAATCCTCATCCCCGCAGGTGCCCACCGCCGGAGGACGCCGCATCCCATCGCCGTTGCAGGACGATGGGTTGCCCGGAACATGAATATGTTATATGTGGTACATATGGGTATATATATATAATATATATATATATATCACATACATATGAATACATATGTGTTTTTTTGTATGTATAGAATGTATAGCATACCTATATGAATGTACCTACAGCAGTATATACATATATACGCTATGTACATATGATAGGTATGATTGTGCCACGATTTCATCCCCTGATCCTCACCTTGCGCCAGGACATGATCGAGGCCGGGGGGAGGTAGTACCGCTAGTGCTGTCTCTGCTTGGAGGGAATCCGGACATGCAATTGACAAAAATTACATTGGTTAATAAAATAATGATAAGAAATAAGAACAAAGGTAGTAGTAATAAATGAATGATATTTTCAATCAGCAATCATATCATAGACAATCATAGACAATCAAGGCAAATCCGTGCTTTTGCAGTCTTCATCACCAGAAACTCCGTGACCCAAACGGTGATTGTTGGCCTCACGGTTGAGGAAACAACGACTGAACCGAAGATGGAGCAGTCCCCTGAGGCTTGGCAGCGACAGGGACTTAGCGATGTGTAGCCAGTCCAATGGTACTTCCATTGGTTCAAAGAACAGTCATGGTGAACAATGGGTATATGACCAATGGGTATATGACCAACAACAATCGTGGTTAATAATGATTAATAGTGGTTTATAGTGTAATATAGTGTAATAATGTGGGCAAGCCAATGCCACAAACCTACCATTTGGGGATGGTCCATGGTTCGAAAAGCGCCCGTTTATGGTGATGTCGGGGGATGGTTTATGATTTTCCCTTAATCTGTTGAGATACCCATAGAATGGCAGTTTGAATGGGGAACATTATGACAAACCATACGATTTTGGGGGGTAGCCAATCTTCAGAGACCCCTATATCTGAGTAGTATCAATAAATTGCACCGAATGCCATCATACTATATCATACTGATATTTTGGTTAAAGTAAGTAAGTCTCTGCTAGCTATCTCAGAGATGGGGCTGTGATCTAGTCAGTTTACAAGTTATGGTTTATATCGCGGGCAAGTCAACAAGGAATCACGGCAGCAGGTCATTTTTGATCATGTTGCTTACTAGAGTACATGCATAGTGAATTGTGTACGCTTGAGAGAACATCCAATAATTGTGTCAGTTTTTGTTGTTCGCCCATTTCTGGAGGATACGACACTACCAGAAATTCAAGACTCTTCATGTGAAATCTGACTGTTATATAGTGGTTGGATAAACATCCATTTATCCATGATGAATGCACCCTTCCTTCGAGGATTTGCACGTATCTTTAGGTTGTTTTTTGCTCAAAGTCTATGAAGTGTGGAATGGAAGCAGACAAACATTGCATTCAAATTCCCACAAGATGGGCATTTGCAAAGGAATTGGTTCTGCATCAGACCATTGAGCAAGATATGCTGGATGCTCAAAGCCTGAGACACGCTCAAGTCTCATTCACCCAGGGACACTCGAATGTTCAACTTCACCAATCAGTAGTCTGCATGAGATTGCTGCGCATTGGACCATGTCTCTTGACATGAATTCTTTTCGAATGGTTTCGGTGCAGACATATATGAAGATAAATAAAGAAATTGTTTGATGCATCCGTCAGATTCACCTTGTAGACCAAAACATTTGCAGAAAAAAGTGCCCTCACAACTCAGAACAAACCCAGCTGACAACCTCATTTTTGTGCCTTGCTCCAGCTTCTCCCCCGCCGCAATGACGTCCATTTTCGGGCTGTTGGACAAGAGACAGAGAGCCGACACTTGGAGCTAACGCTTCGTGCGAGCTGGAGGGTTCCCCTATGTAACTCCCTTGAAACTCAACAAATGGAAACCACACATTACCATTTCTGATAGCGAAATCATGTCCAAACATGTCCAAACCCATCTTTGTTCTGAGTCCGGATTCGATTCATGGATGGAAAAAGGTGGTAGGGCTGATGTTGACCACAATGTCTTTGGGGCTTTGGGAGTGCTCAATTTTGAGCGATACTCCATTGATCACGGGTGATTTATCCTTGCATCCAGATACCTTTGGCCTAGTGGATATAGGTGATTTCATTTGCCGAAAAATGCAATCAGATGTTCAACAGGATGCGTCTGAGGCCGGATTCTAGTTGTAGGTAGAGGTCTGGTTCTGTGCCACATGATGGTCGTAACTTCTGGATAGATTTTTTTGTTTAGATGGATTTCACATGAGTCAACGAAACACAAAGAAACCCTTGAGAACTCTTCAAACATCCAGATCTGTCGCAGATGTGCGCTTGGCTCGTCTCAGGCCGATGATGCAGCATTTGCCAATGAGTTGGATTTCTCCTATGAGGTGCGCCGTGAGACGAAAAGAATCTGAACAAAACTGCCCAAATATCATTCGAAATCATCCAAAATCCATGGCCTCTCCCGTCCCACAGAATCCTTGATCCACAGGAGCGAGCAGATCTGCTGGCTGACCTGTTGGAGGAGCTGATGGGTGGCAGACCCCCCTGATGACATCTGATGACTAGGGTTCCACGGTTCAACCATCTTAGGACTCAGATCTCTGAGGATTTCGACAAGTTCTAGTTGTCAACGTTGAACATGTGTGGAATAATCAGCATTTCTCATGATTTCAGTAACTCAGTAGCCGGAGTGGAGATGTAATCATGCTGCCAAGAACATGCTTTGATCGTTGAAGATGCGGAGATTGAAGCAACAAGCGTGCAGATTTTGTTTGCAGGTTAACAACTGATAGGTGAAAAAGATACAGATCTCCACTCAAGAAGAGTTCAGGAGATTTAACACCACCCAGATGTGTGGGTCCAGGGGTTCCCACCAATCTTCAAGAATAGATCCTGTGATTGATTCCCCTGCCTAGTAGCCTACTAGTAGCCATACCCACGAAGGAGAACTTCCCAGTCGGTCTCCATTTGCACAGGAAGATACCTCCCTGTTCCCCTTGTTGGATTGCCCACCCGAGGCCAGTTGTGGGGAATATTGGGGAATAGTGTCAGGATTTGTCGTGAGTTGTGGCAACAAGGACAGCATAGCTGTCAGGTGTTTCTGTATTGGATAAACGTTTTGCTGGACACGACGTGCCATTTTCAAGGGGAAGCGAAAGATTTTCACAGGATTTCACAGGTCTGTCCAGGCATGGAAGTGGAGCCAATCCAAACAATGGAAAGTTCGTGTGCTGAATCATTAGAAGTTTCACAAGAAACCTGTCATATCCTTTCATCCAGTGACGTTTCCGGTTCTGAATCATTTTAGCACTTCAATCCTCAACTGCGGATTTCTCTGCGTTAGATACATCTCATCTCCCTGCGAGGTCTTATCCTCCGTGTTATTATTATCAGTTGCTGGGCTGCACGGAAGCACCCACTTACCTACATGAAAGCTTGATGCTTGGGGGAAATGTAGACGAAGATCCCAGATATGGATGATATGGGTGGGAAAGAAGACCATTGAGCAGTGTCATGGAGTCATTAGAGAGCGCGAGACAGAAGATACAGCAGCTTATTCGTGTTGTGGAACTTTGTTTGGCACTCAAGTGCTGAGCAATGTGATTGTATGAAATTGATTTGAAGTCGCTCTAGGAATACGACGCTCAGAAATTTCGAGGCGCAAAAAACAATCATAACTCATAATTACTGCAACTGGAGTTTTTCTCAATTGTCTTCTATCCTCAAGCAAATCTAATGGACAATAATGAACAATTCATCATCTTCTGAGCACTGCACCAGTGATCCCAGTTTCACGACGCGCCCAGGAAGCTGTTACCTCAGTCCGTTTGAGACCACTCTGCCGCCAGATGCGTGTGGCTGTGGACAGCAACGAAGGCGGGGATGGTCGGGGATGGTGAAAGAGGGCTACAAATGGGGGAGAAACCAGCCATCAACGAGAATGTATAGCTGGCAACATGGTGTCATGGAAGTTGGAAGTGGTTGATGGTTTCAAATCGTTTTTGCTGCTTGGGAATTGATGCAGCCCTTCGAAGCGGAGGACGCTGAGGAATGGATTATGTTGACATTTGATCATGTTGACATCTCCTTATTTCCATTCCAGGCCCTATAGCTTGACAATTTTTTACACATGGCGTTCCTATGCCTCTGGCCGCTGAATTTCAGATGATTTAAACAGAGCTTGGAAGTGGAAGACCATGAGCACCAAGGCAAACAGTCAGAACCGCTCAAAAAAACGGATGGCATATCTGTATACGATCGTATACGTAATTATAGAGATTTGCATAGATCTTTATTGATGATTTGATATGCATTACAATGCTGCATTATGATAATAAGTCAATTACTTGTACATATACATATAGAATTCCAAAGACATATTATACATATAGAGAGAGAGAGAGAGATCATGAATCCTTAGCTGCAGGCCTTTGGAGTCTTCTGACCTTGCGTGATTTTGCGGACCTCGGTGGCACCACAAAGCACTACAAAGGCACGGATCGCGGGGATCGAGATCCGAGGGCTGTGGCCGGGCGGTTCTGTTTGTGGCTTCCAGCTTTGGAAGGCTTGCGCACCTTGGCAGAATGGGACGAATCCAATGCCATGAGGCGAGGCCGAGGGCAATGGCTGACGGGTTCTCCATGGTGATTCCAAGTACCCTCTGGTAAACTAAGACTTTGGAAAAATCATCTTTGTTTGGAGGTAGATAATGTTCCATAATTGTCCTAAATGGGCCCTGGCTTCCATAGCAAACTGTTGAGTGTACTGGAGTGTAAGGTATTGTGTTTGTATGGGCCAGCCCAACGGTCAGATCCAGCTGCTGTTGGGGCAGCCAGGCGTTTGGAATGGGATCCGCTGATGATTTGTGCGCCGCCGGCGCTCCGCTACAGTTTGTTGGCTGCCATGCAGGTGGGGATCCATCCCAGACATTTTCCGAAACATGTGGATTGGTTAATGGGAAAATTTACAGGAAACCATGGATTTTCCCATCAAATATAGGGGTTTCCTGTAAATTTTCCCTTAAACCAATCCAGTGACTAGAGGACACTTCTACAATACACTTGTAAGGCTTTGAAATACCCACTTCCACTGTAGGAAACAATCTAGAGGACAACATACCAAATACAAGACATACGCCCTTTGCACTATGTGCACACAGATCCATTTTTCGGTTTCAATGGTATCAGAATGTACCAGATATGCCTTCAATACCAATTAAATGCCATTTAACTGGTATTTTTTCACATTCTGTCATCATGTCACCGGTTTTTTCCCCAGGATTTTTCCATCTGCCAGGTGCGACGACAGCTGTGGTCCAAGCATGGACCGTCACTGGGCGCCGGCTGGGATTGGTTCAGTGCCAAGGCAGGAGTCGCTCCTGGTTGGTTGATAGTAAGGGATTTCCCCTACTGGATTGTGATAATCCCGATGTTTATTTTGGTTATGTTTGTTAGAATAATAAAGCTTACTCCCCTATGATTGCGAAGCAACCGGGTTTTGAACACTGCACATCCAAATGTGATGAGTAGATGTAGCAGGAACTCAAATGGGCCCGGGTCGTTGATACTCAGCGCTTCATTTTGTAAGTACGAAGCCGTCATTCACATGCTTGGTATGTCTAGCGAGGATGAAGATACAAGAAAAATGGTGAATTCCACCACTTTAATCCAATTTCCCATACCATAAGATGATAACATAAACATTAAGTTGATTTAGATTGACTTATTTTGGCCACATATGCAGATGAAGATCCGAGAGACTTGGTACATTTTACCATCTTACCGAAATTGGACATTGGATGACATCGGCCTACATTGGCCGTTGTTTGGGTTTGCTTTAAAATGTCGGGGTGAGTGTTTGACCTGACAGGCTGTTTGACCTAGCAAGAATGTTCTTGCTGGTTTCCATCCATTTTCTCCTATGCAGCTTCCAACCCTGTGTCAGGTATGAGAATCCCAATGAAATCCCCCGAAGATCTCAGTGCGCTCCATTCTTAGCTTCACACGTCTATTTTCCGTTACAAATCATCATCCCCGTCCCCAGTTTCCAGGAGAATTTCGCCATGAATTTCCCCATGAATTCACCAGGAATACCACAGGAATCCACCAGAAATCCCGCGAGCCATGGCCAGGTCTGTCGGAGGATGGCTGTGCCCACCTTCCTGCGATGGGCCTCGTTGCAGCATGAGCCATCCTCCCTGCAGGCCTTGTTGCAGCCATTGGGTGTCTGGGCTGCTGGGTTGGCCTTGGGAGTTCAAGGGGGGGCTGCAGAAATCAGCAGAATGCTAGGGGAATTGATCCAGAAATGCCTTCTGGATGGTGGTGCGTTTCTTGCCGAATTGAATGGGCTAGGCACCTCAGTTCAGAGAGAGGTCGCGGTCATTTTGCATGTTTTGTTTCGTGCATTGCCTTGGATTTCTTTAATCGTTCACCAGAAAGTCAAAACGGCAACCCAAGCAGCTGAAGCCATGTTGTTTTTGCGCAGAGTGGTCTATTCAGCATCTTGAATTGAGATCATAAGTTAGCATTAAAATGCATTAAACCCATTCATAGTCTGGGTTTTCAGGTGTGCTCAGAAGGGCTGGGGAAAAACGAGCTTATCATTGCCTGAAATCATGCTCCACCTCTCCTGTCGGGTTTTGGTAAATTTGACCCATCTCCCTTTCCGCGCTGGTCGCATTAAGCTCTCCATGTTTCTAAGTTTCACACCCCTCAGGTATCCCCCCTTTTACTGCTCATGTTTGTTCGCGCCAGTCTGTGCATCTCAGCATAGATCCCCTCAAATGCCCAACATACCACTTCAGAAATCTAATTTTGGTGGTAGTGTGACCCATCGTTTCTGATTATATGCCCATTAATTATTGCTCCTTATGTTCCATGAACTTTCTAATGATACTCCAGATACTAGATACCCTATGTATTCTAAATACTACCGTAGGCTCTACTATATTGCCCATGTAGCCCTGATATTCACCTTCATCTCGTTTGTTCTATCGCTACGTCCCCATACTCGTTGGCTTCATTCCCTAGTATCGCTGCTTGCCCTATACAGATGACAGTAGCTAGGCCTGGTTAGAGCATGATAGACCTTTAACCCATCCATGGTCCGTCTATAATATCGCAATACATCCTATATCACATATCAGTATCATCCAAACTTCATCGGTTCACTTCCATATCCTATTCTTGTCCCATATCCCATTATCTCATAATTATCATCACACATCCCATCCATATCCATTGCCATTCATGATTCTCCCATCCATATCCTCCATAAGAATGCATCCTTCATTCAATCCTCCATGATAATTTTATACCTATGAGAATACTATTGGATTGTCTATAATTAATCCATCTGAATGATCTTCTATGATGATACATTGATAGTGAATCATACATTGATAATGATATCTATCACCTACAGTGATAATCCATATTATCCATATAACATCATATATCTATAGTGATATATAATATATTATAATATTATATAATGATCATGATATTCTTGAAACAGCTCCTCCATAGCCTCGATATCCTTCCCATCTCCAGTGCCCAAGGCCTCTCCACCGACAGCCGCAAGCGCTCTCTGGGCGCCGCATTGTCCGCGCCTGGGGCCACGGCAGCCGACTCCGCCGAGCCCGAGGCGAAGCGCAGCCGTGGTGCAGGCGGGAGTCAAGCTATTGGGTAGCTCAAACAATGCTAAATGGATCAAAATGGATAAGTAGATTAGGTAGATTGCATATGAATACGTGACTATATCATGATTATAGATCATTATAGATCATATCTAAAATAAGAGGGACGTCCATAATATCACAAAATACCTCTGCAGATCTGTGCCATTTCGATCCAGGCATGCGTTTCCGTTGCGGCCGCTCCGATGCCGTGGAACTGAGCGAGGAGGCTGTCAACGATGCTTGATGGAATTGGCATGGATGGCATTGACGTTTGGAAATGCCGAAAATCCCTGGAAAACTCAAGGTGAAGATTGGTGAAGGACATTATGATTCATATATATATATATGTATGTATGTATGTATCATTTCATATTTAACAAATTGAATATTGAATGGTGTTTTAGTGATTCAGGCGATGATTCATCAGATTCATCAACTGGTTGGAGTTGGCGCAAGGGTTTGCAGGTACCCAGTATTTTTTTGTACTCTGGCAGACCTTTCCTCGATTCCAGCTGAGGACATCTATGAGACGGTGCAACGATGGCACAGCAAGGAGTGATTGGGCAGCAGGTCATGGAATGCCAGAATTCTGTGATGAGCCATGGCACGTCATCAGACGGAGATGCTATATTTCATCGTATTTCAGGATACCAAAAAATAAAGAATTCTCAACATGGAAATCTGTGACCATTATATAGCCTACTAATAGCTAATATAGCCATATATATATATAGCCATTGTATCATCATCGTATGTTTCTCTTAACCAGAGGACATGTTCCCCCCATGGTCCCTTGGCTCCATATTGGCCACCCAGGCACCGAGAGATGATGCGAGCGCATTTCCAACGTGGGGATGATGACAAGAAGAAGACCTCCGAGTTGCCCAGGAGTGACTCAACGGTCCTCAACTGTCGGGTCATGGCTGCCAGGATGGCTCCATGGATAGGTGTGGGGAAGTTTTGACCATGGACAAGGATGGAAAATGATCATCAAAACCAGCGGGAGCGAAAGCATCAAGATGATTCAAGATGTAATTGTCAAGGATTCGTGATTTCATGGTTCAAACACCAAACAAATGTATATTCAAATATCTGAGATCATCTGGATAGTTCATGTCCTTATGGCCTACCAGTCGCCCAGAAAACTGATGACTCGGAGGATCCACAGCTGGGACCCACAGAAAAAAAAGGGGCATGGTTCATTTCCCCACTTGGGATGATCATATCCAATGGACATCAATGATACTATAATGATTGAATGTGATTGATAATAATGATTGATACATATTGATACATATTGATACTATGATACTATATGCATCTATATGCTATTCTTCAGGGGGACCAGCCAACCAGTTCCCAAGGCAATAGCGGTGCCTTCAGCGTCACACCCACCCTGGACGCACACGAAGCCGCGGTCTTTGCACTTAACGACTACGAGTCCTCCAAGGACGAAACTCCCAAGGTCGCCAGCGGGTTGGGAGGGCAGTGGACATGATCCTTCAAACAGCCTAAACATGTCAATATATGGTAGAATAAGTCAATTGAATGCAATTGATATAGTTATTAGAATCATGTAAGAGAGTAAGAGTTATTTTGCTAAAGTAATATCACTGTACTGGTAGTATATTTGCAGTTAATTATTGGGGCTTTAGAACCAAGACGAAGAAGGGTGTGGAAGAGTGGCACAGCAGGCAACCAACCCAAGGTAGGCTTTCTAACAGGTAGTCAACGGTAGTCACAAGTAGTGGATATCTGCAATTGTGCGAATGGACAGAAATTCCAATGTGGCGATTGTAGGCAACGGGCTGCCCAGTAACGAGAGTACGTCAGGATAAGTAGGTGCGAGGTGAAAACCAGCCGGGATCTCACAACCCTTGATATATTCCGGTTTTGCTGGTTAAACCACGATTTCCCTCAGTCATACCTCCAGTCCTCCATTGTTAGGTGAAGAAGCATTGATCCGTGTCATAACATCATAGCCCATTCACATCCTCACTTTCAATTCCATATGTCGATTCTGTTGGCCATCCCCCAATCACATCCATTTGGAGGTTTTCCTGAAATGGGGGGGGGGGGTACCCCCAGATCATCCATTTTGATAGGATCTTCTATTGTAAACCATCTATTTTGGGTTCCCTTCATTCATGCAAAGTCCTATTTCTTCCACTGTTTCACCGAGATTTTGCCATACCAGGTGTCAGCTGCTAAGGCGGCAGCTCGGGAGGCACGTGGCGCAGCATCCAGACACATTGAGGAAGCGCAGCTGTGGCTTGGACGGTGCTGGATGCTGCGGGATGATATGAGATGATGAACGCATATGAACGTTGCTGGATTTGGGGATACACGGGGATACATCATTTTCAGAGAAACCCATTATATGATACTGGTATATCAACATAATATGTACTGTATGTGTATGTATTTATAATACATATTATATATATGTGTATATATATGTGTGTGTGGCGCATAGTGTTGTGGCCATCGGGCGGTTCATATGGCAATTAGGACCACGGCAGGATGGTGGTGCTTGGTGAAGAATGTGTGTTAAAATATTCACAAGAGGGTACTGCAGTTGAGGCTATGGGGTAATTATACAATAACGGAAAATGTATGTTTATCCTTTAGCCATTGCATCAGGGGGGCCTGTCAAAAAGGGGAAGTTGTCCCACAAAAGCAGACACTGAGATGTTTTGGCATATGTCCCCTTTTGTTTTGCAGGAATTGTTGGCATCTAACTTTACTGGGGATACTATTCATCACGATGTACCAAACAAACTAAGCGACTTGGCATCAGGGTGAATTGCACCAACAAAAATGACAGTAGAAAACCACCAAAGAGCCGGTGCCAGCTCATAGCAGCAGCTCATAGCAGCTCAGGAGACTTGCAATGGAGCTTTCCAAACGGGAAGCAGAACCTGTGACTTGGTCACCACTGGTGGTTGGGGTTTTGGGATGATCGATGGTTGTGGTAACTCCCAAAACACATCAATGTGTGGTTTATAACAACCCCACATGGAAGAATTTTGGGTGTAGTTTGTGGTTTGGGGTGTACACCATTATATATTCGCTTTTATGATGGAGTACATGGTGTTTGCAAAAAAAAAAACAGGGTCATCCGCATATGAGGAGCTAAATGGTTCATAATGGTACCACATGTTTGGTTTGCGAATAGGTTAAGTCCTTTGACCCTTTGGTGACTTGAAATATTTTCCGCTCCTACTTGGGACTTGGGATGCTTTTTCATTTTTTTCCGGGGGTGGAAGTCACTGGTAAAATAGTTGATATTTTGCTTAAATTACTGGGAACAGCCCCAAACAGATAAATTGGTATATCCAAAGATATATGATGCGTCCATTGATAAGGGATACTCCAAAATGGCCCATGCTATGGCGAATCTGTTTTTTCTCAACCATGAATTTTTGGCGTATCCCTCTGAAAATCCCTCTGAGTTCAGTTTGATCATTTCGCCCAGGCTGCCCCAGGCCGTGACGGCGACAGCACGGGCGCCACGGCCGCCCCAGGTCCTACGGATGCAAGCGGGCCACCAAGCGAGGCGCCGAAGGAACCAGAGGAACCGGTGACTTTGGCGCATTTTTTTGGGGGAAAACGGGAAATTGAGAGGTATTCATCGAATTTTACTAGTATTTGGATATACTTTAATTGCATATACAGTATGTAATATAATTGAATACAATAATGATGTGAGACAATGGGATATAATGATATAATTGGATTATAATGGGATCAAAACAATTTCCATAGAATTTAGGGACAATGATGGGACCCACATTCCCATAATTTTCCCATACTGTTGGGGGTTCTTTTGGGAGTAGTATTGGAACGGGAATCCCATCATTGGGGGTCCCCAATAGTCCCAGTAATGGTACCCTCAGGTAATGTCTTGCAGTTTGCAACATGGAAGCCATCAAAAAATAGTGAACGATCCAGTGGTTAGGAGATCTTAGGAGGGAGCGTCCAGGACCTTCTTCGGGGTATCCATAAATATGTTCACCATTCTGTTCCCGATTTATATAAATGGTGAGCCAGGTGGAGCTACGAATTTTCTTTCCCAACTCAATGGATCCATATGGCTCCGCAAACTGTTAAATCGGTGAGTCAACTGCTGGTAGGCTGATTGGAGAAAGCCAAAAATTCAACCCAGCAACCTACTAGTTCACAGCAAATGGGGTTGTATCTTTTGGAGCAGTTTCACACATCGTCATTCGTTCTCTTGAGCCGGATACTCGTACATCTCTCTTTCTTCATCATACTATACACAGCTTCAATAGCTAGGGTTCGACGCACAGATTTTTGTAGTCTGCACATGCAGGAGTAGCCCACAAAGAGCTTTTTTACTGGGTAAAACCAAGTCATCCACGGTTGGTGCATGGAATTCATGATTTTCATTGTCAGCCATCAGGCGACCGAAAAGGTGCAGGCGGGTGGTGATCTTCCTGTCTTGCCAATGTCAAGATATTGGAACTAAGATCATACATCACTGTACGCTCATTGGTCCGCCCATTGGTCCTATTTACCACTAGTGGCTTCATCATTGTGTACTTGAATCCCCTGACATCTCTAGTCTGAATGCACTGAATCAGCAGATTTTTGGAGTTCATCCCATCAAACATCCATTGGTCAGATCCTGGAGACTCCCAAAGTCACTCCGGAGTTCACCGGTCTTCCACTTCGTGGAGAAGGCGCGGGAGTTGAAAACATGAGGTATTATATAATTGGGATTCATATATACCCATAGGCATTGCCAAAAATTGTGGAATGGCCATAAACCATATAATTTCATATACTAATATACCATATGTTGAGTTTATTCGCACATACAAATATCAATACATCATGTGTGGATGTTATGTGTATCTATGATATTCTATGAGTATCTATGTACACAGGTATAATATGGATACCTTCGTATTTGTGTCTAGTTTTACTTGTTTGATTTGGCGGAATTCAGCGTGATCCCCAAATGGTCTTGAGACTATCGTAAACCGTGTCGTGTGAACACGGCCACGAGAAAGCCTCTGTTCCCAAGGGAAAGGCCAATCTCCAATAATCATCACAGAAACATGTGGAAAAAGTACAGAAATGTTTTGTTTATTTCAAATTGATCAGGGTGATTGAAGTTGTTCTGCCACATTTGCAAGCATGATCTTTTGAGGCAAGACCATCTATATAAACATGTTCCATTATATCATTGTTGGTCTCCAGGCCTGCTAGCTTTCTTCACGTTGCTAGGCGGAGTGCCCGCAGCGCAAGTCTTTGTCAAACCGCACTGTTTGGCTACCCGCGTCCCTCAGCCATTGGAAGGAAATTTGGGGAGGGACTGGCTGCTAGTGAATTCATGATTTCAATGGGGTATCTCGGTATCTCCAAACTTTCCACAAGCAATATTGTTCCTTAGGGAGATAGGCCATGCATGGCCATGCCATGTTGGGCTGAAGCAGAGTTTTGAAGGTTTCGACTCACTATGAAGGGGTTTTCTTAGAGGAGAGGACTTGAAATGGCCAGTGGGAATTGCCATGAATTGCCTCTAGCAATCGGACCATCAAATACAAAAACAGCAACATGTTTGATCACTTGTAACTTTTGGGATTACACACAATGATCGGTGACAATTTAACAACATCAAGGTCCCAGCACTGACAGCTGCATAGATGCTCGCTGTTCTTGACAATATCATTGTACCATATTGTACCCCAGATCATCCAATGCAATCATATCATCCCACTCTACGGCCGTGAATTATATACTTCATAAATCTTCACGCTGTCATACATGCCATGAATCACAGTCTCAAAAAAGCATTACACATATCATATATTTATATGTATACATGTTTTGTATATACATATATATATACATAAATATATATATACACATTATATTTATATACATTATTTATATATATATATACATGAATTATATTTATGTATACACATTATGTGTATATATATATACATATACATATGTACATATATACATATGTACATATATACATATATACGTATATACGTATATACATATATACCTATATACCTATATACATATATATATATATATACATATACAAATACATATATATACATATACATATACAAATACATATATATATATATATATACAGACATACATACATATATACATACATATATATATATGTACACATATATACATATATACTATACATCTATACATCTGTACATCTCTACATCTATACATCTGTACATCTATACATCTATACATTTGTACATCTATACATATACTTTAAACATATATTACATATATTACATATATTACATATATTACATATATTACATATATTACATATATATATACATATATATACATATATACATATATACATATATACATATATACATATATACATATATACATATATATACATATATACACATATATACACATATATGCATATATACATATATACATATATACATATATACATATATACATATATACATATATACATATATACATATATACATATACATATATATATATACATATGTAATACATATTGCAACGTCTTACATCTTATAGAAGTACCATTTCTGCTGAGTTTTCAGGCCAGGTTCCTGGGCTGAGGTGGAAACCTTACCTGATGCACTGGAGAGATCTATCGAGAGCATCGTGCGCTGTCAGCATGAGCCGGACGGAAAGCCTGGGACTGGGACTGGTACCGCAAAGATCCTAGAAACATCTAGCAAGTAATTATAACAAGTAGGATACATATTCTAACGTAAGTCTAGATTTTATATTATAACCTAAGTTCATGCATCATTCCATACTGAAATCATCTGAAATACCCTGCGAGTGAGTTGTTTTTCTCTATTTTTTCTCCATTTCTAACATCAAATCCAGCCACACCAGTGGTGTCGCCGCGAGGTTCACAAGTTGGTAACCCCCAGCAGCTGGGCCTTGCTCTACGAATCGGTCACCGAAGAGCTGTGTCTACGCGCCAAGTGCGCAGCCCACGCCTTGTGCGTGCCTGGAAGACGAGGGGATGATGGCAAGATAGGGCAACGGATATACGGTGAAAACTGGTGGAAAACTTGGAAAACATCATGTTTGTTCCTCAGAATAGTTGCAACAGGAGCGATGTATGGATTTGAAAGCAATGAATGTTGGGATTTCAGCAAAAATCATGGCTCTCTGTGATTGAGATCAGCTTGGTCTGATCCAATGTTTTAGGCCCATTCCAGGCTGGTGATATCCCCATACTTCACTGGTTACTCACCATGGGGCGATCCTCCAATGATCTCCCACAACTTTGGTTGAAGAAATCATTTGTGTTGCCTTAATAATCTTCAATCCGAAATTGTGTTGCTCTTTGGTCCATTCATGAAATCCCATATTTTTGTTGGTTGAATCACCCATGTTGCCTGCTTCAATTCTCCACTTTGGTTGATGTAATTGTAAGAAATGGTGAATTCCACTGAACTCATCTAGTTTTTTTGCTAAATCACAATTTTGGCAGGTTGAATCATGCCTTCCCCTTGGCGGCATCCCCGGCTGTCTCCCAAGGCATCCCACGCGAAGGCCATGGATCAACTGGACGACTTGGCCACGGGCGACACGGCCAAGCTGCAGGCCTTCATGTGGCATGTCAATGGGATTGGATTATTGATGATGAATTGATGATAAACCCATTGGATTATTGATGATTATTGATGATTGGATTATTATGATTATTGATGATTATTGGATTATTGATGATTATGATCATTCTGAGATATACCGATGATTGGTAATTTTTGATGATCAATGAGTGTGAATGATTTTATCCGTGGGAATTTGAAAAGGAAAGGCTTGGCCAATGACATGTGAATTTCATGTTGGAAATGAAGGGCGCATGCGGAATCCGCCCTGAATCCGCGCCAGGGCGCCGACCAAATCTCTTTGGACCATGAGCGGATGCAACACAGCTGCGGTTCAGCGGTAGGGGCTTTCCAATCCCTCATGGTGGGTTGAAAACTGGTGGAAAACCAAGTCATGAAACCACAAAATGGCCTGTTCCAAGCCAGTTCTCTAGAAGTGATGTTCACCCATGTTCACCCTAGAATGTACACATGAAACCCGAAACATGTGCAAATCATCGAGCTGGGCTAGATGTGAAGATTGGTTTCATCACAACGTTGGGATTGTCAAATCAACCACCAGAAGTCCCTTGGGATTTTGGGATTTTGGAGGACACAATTCCCCAGTTCCTGGACTAACCAGTCCCTGTCAAACAGAGTCATTTGTTCATGGTACGGTCCCTCCAAAATGATCATCATGCCGTTCTCACTTTCGCAACACTTATGACTTATGTATTGATGCTCATTCCATTCCAAGCCATATGCCATATTCCAACAATTTAGGTGTTCCCTTCAATACACGGTACCCCAAAACAATAAAACAATTGTGCCTTCCTTTTCAAACATGACCAATGAATACCAATGATACGCTATATGATTTGGAGGTCCCCCACGTGAGGAAACCTCCATCAATATCCCAATATATCCCATGATTATCCCCATGATATCTCATTGAAATCTATTAATCACACATGAAACTGTATATTCTGTTAAATCCATATTAGCCAACAAATAGATACAGATAAATACATATAAAATCATATAAATACCAATATATGAACCCATGAACATTCTAGTAAATTAGTAAATCCCCATGTAAATCTACAATTTGCTACCCATCTTACTCCAGGTGTTTGCCCATTTGGCGCAAGAGTTTCGTCATGTCCGGCCTCAGCTGCCTGGGCGGCACAAACGGCGGCGACGCGGTGGAGTTGCGGTTGAACAACGCGCGGCACGAGTTTCTGAAACACGCCATGTTGGAATGGTGCGAACTCGAGGTGCGAAATGTGGGACTGGAAGAGAAAGTATGTGAAAGGGCTGGAAAGGGCGAGGTTGATCGAAAATGGTCAGAGTTGACTTAAGTTTAGCTGCATGATTGGGGGATGCTGATATGTTGGTGGTGACTACGAGAAGAGTTTGGGGTGAATTGGGCAAGTATACCTTTAGAGTTCATGGAAGGATGGAAGGATCGTCGGATCATTGAAGCACCCCGAAATCGAAGGATCCACGCATGAGTCAAAGGATTGCCTTAAGTCTTGCATGATCCAGTACATGATCCAGTACAAGAGTTCTGAAAAAAACATGATCTAAGATGATCTAAGTAATATCAAGTAATGTCAAGATATATCAAGTACATGATCTCAGAATCCGTGGTTAAAACCCCAGTGGTTTGGTTTTTGTTACAGCGGCCACGGCTCTCCCCGTCTGTTTCCCCAGGACCTCACCGAGTTTTTGGATGCCCAACTGGGTCCCTTGGAGACTTGGTGATTTCCAGCGGTGACATACGGTGACTGGAAATGGTTGCTATTGCTATCGGTTTAAAGGGTCTTTAAAGGGCCTTTAAAGGGTTCTATCATACAAATGGGATGATTCAAATATATCCAAATTGACTTGAATGGTTTGGGAATGCTTTGAAACCACCAAATCAGAGAATCGCTATGTCGTGATGTTATGTGATGTTGTCATGACATGTCTTCTCATTCTGCTTCAACTTCCAAAGACAGTCCACATGGATTGTTGCGCCAATCCATACTCTTCATCAAGAATCAACATGTGTCTCTTGTGCCAGAGGGGCCATGTTGATGGTTCTTCCTGCGTCAGCATGCAAGCTATGTATAGCTATATCATATATCCCCATAGTATTCATATAAATCATATTCCATTGCATCCCATTGTAAAGTCATGTGAAGTCTAAAATATCCAGATTTGTTGGTCACTGTATCTCCCCCTTACCGACCCTTTTCGATATGTGTCTACCACTCAGTTCTGTATCCCTTGGATTTGCTGTCAGGAAATGGCCATCGACAACTTCCGTGGCTCGCAAGAAGTCACACGCGCAGCGCACACGCCGCACGTGCGCGACATTGGACGTTTGATGTGCCTTGGACAATTTTGGACTTGGGCGACTTGGACGACTATGGATGCCAGTGGATTTTGAGGATAAATGGGAATATCTAATCCTCCAACTATCCTAAAATATCCAATTGAGTGATCTTGAAGGGATTTCGATTGATTTTTTTGCTCTTGGACGGTTGTTGAAGATTCTTCCCCCATGGTTGGGTGGTGTTTGAAAATGGGACATTGGAATATCCTTGTCATACCCGACATGGTCAGCACCACCGGACCAAGGTTCCGAAATCACTGTCTGTTGGATTCTCGAGTCTTCAGGCTTTCGGGGCGTGGCTGGAAAGTCCCCGAAGTAAATGGAGGTCTATAGCTGGGAAAGTCATGAGATGTGTTGCGTTTCGCACATCCTGTCGGGAAAGAACCAACACTGGTAGCTGCCCTCCATGAAAAAACATACTGCTGGTGTTGGAACAGAAGTGGTCGATTGTCCTTCTCCAGGTTGGATTAGAGGGCATTGAGGCCAGTTGAGGCTGATCCCAAATTCGAGATATCAGAAAATGCTGGTGAGTAAGGGGAATGAATCATCCCAACGCTTCTTTGTCGACATTCAGGTTTGCGAAATATTCACATTTGCCAGATTCGACCCTACAAAGTGCGATGATAGTGGATAGTAGTGGGGACAATAAAGATACTTTAGAACTTAATACATCATCAATACATCATCAAAAGTTCCTCTGATTCTCAATTGGGCCAATATGACACCGGCAGAGGCCTTTGTGCTTGGCAGCCTATGCCCTTGTCCATGAGGCCAAGCTGAGACGATTTGGGAGTTGGGATTCAGAACGGTCCCCCCATTGACGGAGGTTTGCAGCACTTCAAACCACCAACCAGTCAAAGCATATTCGAGAATCGTGGTGTGTATATGTGTATATGCTTAATATGTAATAATATGTAAAAGTGTACAACCCTATGGTCCAGTATTAGGGGTGTGGGTATTACCCTTTACCCAGTTGACATGTTGACCTCACGCCAGATCAAGCGAGCCTCCGAGAAGGGTCAGGCAGCGATGGCGAAGGAAGGCGAAGACTGCGACGGTCTCATCGATGCTCGGCGTGAAGGGACACCGCTTGGGATGGGGCTATGGCTCAAGGTATGGCTCAATTGATCATACATTTTTGTTGGTTTGGAGATGTTTGGAGCGTTGATTTGTTACTCTCTATCCTTTCCAAGTGGAAACCTGCGATGAGCAGAATCCACATCTATGAATCTGAAATAGATCATTCGTTGTGACTGTACAAATATGCGCTATGCTCGGTAGTCAGCTCCTGTGATGCCACTTGCGCGGCTAAACCAAACTTGGGAAACCAGGGTGGACCTTGTCATGTGGATTCGTTTGATAAGTTTGAAGGGCACAGATGACCCCAAGAGTCAAAGACATCGTTGTTGAGACGTATTTCTATTCCGCGATCTAAACCAACGAATATTCTGAGCGTCCATCGATACTTGAGAACACAAACTCAGATCAAATTAGCACCTGGCTTTGGCAAATGTCTATTTGGGGGTTTCCTAAAATGGGGGTACCCAAAAATGGATGGTTTATAATGGAAACCTCTATTTGTCAGCAAATTTCGCGGTTGTTTCATCTGACGACGTCCCAGGAGATTCTGGAACAGTTCCATGGAATGCTCGAATCCTGTGGCTTGGCCTGTCATTTTCGCATCGTTGATGTCTGGAAGACTGGATTTAATTGGCTATGGCCATGGACAAAGGAAGTGGATAGAATTGGATGGAATTGGTGAAGAATCCATAATAACCCTGTATCATGGTGTTCTATCCATTCCATGGGTTGGTAGTTTTCTTCTGGCGGTTCAGCATACACGAAATTCGTCGGCTCGCCAAGACACCAGCCATGTGCTGGCTGTGCAGCTGCTGTTGAGGTGATGTTGCAGATGATCACCTCTCTTCATCCAAGAACACCAAGGACGGCACGTGACGGCACTCACCATGAAGGCTTGCTGAAAACCTCGTAATACATCCAGACACATATCAAACATTATCAAACTATGGTTCCAAACCTGTTCAAATGAAGGTAAAGCCGGTGAAGCCAGTAAAGTTCTTGTTGATCAGATAAAATCAGATAAACATTATCTTGTATTTGGATGTACAATATTTGGGTATATTTGGACGCCGCTGGATTGATCCTGGATAGGTGGATCATTTCCTCCTTGGGGCCCCATGGGCGTGCCAGGAGTCCTTTGTTGAGAACCTGGTGTCTCCCATCTCAGCGGCTGTAGAGCGTTTTGGGGACAAGGCAGGAGAACAACACTGGCTTCAAAGGGAAAACCTGGAGGAAACGGAGGAAACTGAGGAAACTGACAGCTTCTTGGTAATGACCCAAACTTGGAGTTTTTTTTTTCGCACATAGGATGAGTCAAAGTTTTGAGACCTTGGACCCACAGGGTTTGGTGATGTCCAGTCTCAAGCATTTACCCAGAACCATGCGATGCTGTAGGAAATTGGTATTTCCGGATATATAACATATAAAGAATATAAAGACAGAGTCTAGAGAACTTCGGGGAACTTGCCAAAATACTTTGGGGATTTTGATACACCAATACATATCCAATATCATTTACATAATCCATCATATTTATATATATATATATCCATATAAATCCATAAAGTATGGTGGATTTTTCATGGGAACACCGATTGTGGAGTCGCAACCTGCCCCGGAGTCAGGACATTCGAGGGCATCCCTCGAGAGATTTACCCAGCGAAAGTCGAGGCGGGGGCCATTTTTTGTTGGAACCGAAAGGTGTTTGATCAATTGGTGGCATATTGAACTACATATATATATATATATAATCACATAATTAAATGTATATATTATAGATATATACTTACTATGGATGGAAGAAATCCCGCACCAGTTGCTAGGTGGTCTATCCTAGGTCCTATTATTTCTAGGCTTTCTAGCATCCAAATGGTGCGGGATTTGTTCCATCCACAGTGCATGCTGAGTTCGCAAGTTCCCCTCTGTGGCGCCTCCAAGCCGGTCAGGACGTAGGAAGACCTTCCAATGTATGTGATCGACCTGTTGGCTTCTTGACAGCATGGTTACCCACTGGTTGCTATACTTGGTGTGTAGGAAGTAGCTTGCCCGGATTGAATGAAACGCCACTGGGTTTCAATAGCGACGAATCATTTTGGCAGCAAGTCAGTTCAAGACTCTTTCTCCCTCTCTCGTTCACGTTTATGTGGCATTCACTTGTTGCAGAGGTCTGGAAAGCTGGTAATCCAACCTGACAATGGCAGGAAAGCATCACACTACAACAATATAGAAACATGTACTGTAACATATAGAATATTGTAACATAGAGAGTTTGAATTGCCAGGTCAGATTGCCACAGCCACAAGGTGTTTTTTTCGCCCGTGAGAACATCTCCCCTGAGGCCTTGAGGCTACAACAACTGTACATATCGTTGTGATTCGTCGTGACATTTCGGCAGCTCAGAGTTCCAAGCTGCCCGCAGCTTTTGAACGAAACAGTGCTGGGCGCCTGAAGAGTGGATAGGTCAAGTCATGATGAGTCCCTCAAAATGGCGAATGGTCTAGATACATATAAATACGATCTAAGTTTAGAATTTTGCCATACCATCAGTTTCTTTCAAATATACATGTATACATACATATATACATATATATATGTATACATAAATATATATATATATAATATATATATATAATATATATATATATATATCCCTTATGGCATCTAGTTTCCCTATGAAAACAGGACATATGGAGCTTACTACGCCAGGCCGTGGCACCCCAGCTCTGCTGGCCGCAGACCCCGCAATCCCCGGTGGCACCTCCGTTGGGAGCCCCGGGATGGTCCGGTGAGGGGTGGTCCGTTCAGAATGGGAAGATGTGTCAGCAAGGTTCATAGAAAAATCTGGCTTTGTCATCAAATATATATATATATAGAGAGAGATATATATATATATATGTATATAAATTAGCTATATATATACATATATATATATACATATATATATATATGTATATATATATATACAGATTAACTATATATATATATACACATATATATATATACAGATTAACTATATATATATATATACACATATGTATCCTCAATTCAGAAGTGGATTCCAGGCTATCCCTAGCCCAGACAAATATTGCACATATGAATCATATAAAGCTCCAAGATGTTTTTGACTTTGTTACCACTGATTTGGAGATAACTTCCAGAAGTAGTTGGGATCCAAGAAGCCTCCAATTGTTTATCTAGACAGTGATCTTCTTATTCATCTCGATAGCAGACGAGCAGACACAGATGGTGAACACACTCCTTCACTAAGTATGATGAAAATTTATGCTTGAAGGACATCTAGTCTCCCATGAACACTGACGGATTCAGGCACAAAGATGCAGCAAGTTGTCGTTTCTGAGGCCAATGGGCAACTACATGGCGAGCATGGCAGGCATGGCAGGAATGGCGGGCATGGCAGGAATGGCGGGCATGGCGGGCATGGCGGGCATGGCTCCTCCCACCTACGCCGACAACTTTGGATCCTTCAATGCCGGATTCGCTGCAGGCTTCCTGGAGAAAACTCATGATTTTTCTGGATGTGTAACGATCCGCAAGGGAGGGAGATTTGAATGTGATCTAAAGGGGATTTGGATATGTAGATCCATTCATATTACTCTTCAACACCCAGACTATTGGCAAATCTGTGTCGTCTTCCCCAATGGGGCGAATCTATTTTCATCCACCTTCCCTCAGCACCAGTTGTGTTTTCACAGCCGTCCTAACCCCAGACCTTTCCAGTCACAGTCCAAACCTGTTGCGGAAAAAAATTAAAAGAACCCCCCCATAGTTAGGTGTCAAACACTTGGTTTCAAGTGTCAACCATTTTCAAAACTGTAAATTTCCCTTCGAGAGTAGTTGGGAAATGCTTAAAACATCCTCCCCCTTTCAAAAAGGTAAGAAAAATAGCTTCAATTTCAACCAACATCACCATGAAGCAGCATGAGCCAAGCCCTTTCGAGGCTTTGCCAACACGATGGGCGGCATGGGCGGCATGGGCGGCATGGGCGGCATGGCAAATCCCGCCTTTGCCCACCTGGGCCACATGGGCCACATGGGCTTCACCGGTCCCGCCTGGCCCCCGATGCAGCAGCTGGGCCCTGTGCTGGGCAACGCGGCCAGCAACGGCTACGGCGGACAGGCATACGGCGGAGCCTATGCAGGAGCTGGTGGATACAACGGATATACACACTTCAGCCACTTGGATGAAATTGAGCTTGGGATGAAGTTGGGATGAAGTTGGATTTGGGTCCCAAAAAGTGAGAAGAAGCAGTTGTTGGCTTTTCGAATGTGGGTTTTTTGTTGCCTTCACCTTCACTTTCTGGTCTTGGTTGTATCTCAATATTCATTGCTTCTACCTCCATGACGGTTGGTGGTACGTTTTGCGCCCATCTAAGAAACTTGAGAGGAGCCCAACTAACATTCCAGATTGTAGGGTGACTCAACTAGCAATCAGCCAAATTCTGCTTGCATTTGAAGCCTCAATTTCCGTGGTGTCAGCGCTTAGAAGGACACGCCCCTTTCTTCACCTCTTTAATGTTGGACGCCGATGAGTGTCATGGACCTCTATTGTGAAAGTTTTTTCAAAAATAATTCAGCAACCTGAAATTGATGGGAGGGGACTCTATTGGGCAAAGTTTTTTCTCAGACCCAATTTTTTCATGAGAACAAAAATGAGATCCAGAATTTGTGGGGTGAAAAAAAACTTAACCCCTTTTCTCCAGTTTCCTTTGGTCAAAGCTATTCCATTTACTTTTGAAAGCAAGAAGCATTTTGAATTCTTAAAATGCAAGATTCCCCAAATGACCAATGTCTTATTAAACCCTTATTAAAAGACAGCACCCAAACAATTTTTCAAGGGGGTAGCCCATGACTGGCTCAGATACTCAATAGTACAATTGTTTGGGTGGTACCCTATTGTGCCCAGATTTTTTTGGTCTTTAAAAAAATGCCAAAACCCTTTCCCCACCTTTCTTTGGGTAAAGCTGGTCCATTTACTTTTAAAAGGCCACATCTATTTTAGATCCTAAAAATGCAAGATTCCCCAAACCACCAATCTCTTACTAAACCCTTATTTAAAAACAGCACCCAAACAATTTTTCAAGGGGGTAGCCCATGACTGGCTCAGATACTCAATAGTACAACTGTTTGGCTGGTACCCTATTGTGCCCAGAAATTTTTGGTCTTTAAAAGAATGCCAAAACCCTTTCCCCACCTTTCTTTGGGTAAAGCTGGTCCATTTACTTTTAAAAGTCCACATCTATTTTAAATCCTAAAAATGCAAGATTCCCCAAATCATCAATTTCTGATTAAACCCTTATTAAAAGACAGCATCCAAACAATTTTTCAAGGGGGTAGCCCATGACTGGCTCAGATACTCAATAGTACAATTGTTTGGGTGGTGCCCTCTTGTGCAAAAGAATTTCTGGGGTAAATTCACAAAACTCAAAACCCTTTATCCACCTTTCTTTGGGTAAAGCTGTTGCAATGACTTTAGAAAGGGATTTCTATTGGATTTCCTATAGAATGTCTAAAGGATGTCCTACGTGCTTATCCTTAGATTTCATCTACGTTATAAAGGAAAATCAATTGAAATCAATTGAAAGTAAATTCCTTTCGTTTCTTTTTGGGTGTAAAGGAAAATCAATTGAAATGAATTGAAATCCTTACTTGTCCTTTCATTTCCTTTTTTGGTTTAAAAGGAAAATCCATTGAAATTTCGTTTCTTTTTGGGTGTAAAGGAAAATCAATTGAAAGTAAATTGAAATGAATTGAAATCCTTACTTGTCCTTTCATTCCTTTTTGGTTGAAAAGGAAAATCGATTGAAATCAATTGAAAGTAACTTCTTTTCGTTTCTTTTTGGGTGTAAAAGAAAATCAATTGAAAGTAAATTGAGATGAATTGAAATCCTTACTGTTCGTTTCATTTCCTTTGGGTCTAAAAGGAAAATCAATAAAAAGTAAGATGAGATGAATTGAAATCCTTACTTTTCCTTTCATTTCCCTTTGGCTGAAAAGGAAAATCAATTCAAAGTAAATTGAGATGAATTGAAATCCTTACTTTTCCTTTCATTTCTTTCTGGGTCTAAAAGAAAAGTGAATTGAAAGGAGTTTGATATGAATTGCAGTCCTTACTTATCCTTAGATTTCATTTACATCATAAAGGAAAATGAATTGAACGTAGATGGATACGAATTGCAATCCTTACTTGTCCAGATTTCTCGTTTAAGGTTTAAAAGGAAAATCAATTAAAAGTAAATTGACATCAATTGAAATCCGTACTTAAGTTGATCATCCTGAGATTTATTTCTTTGATTTATAGAGTCCCCCTCAATTGTTGAGGGGGGGCCCCCCCACACTAATCAGCATCCAACATTACTTTGCTCAAGTGATAGGTCGATGGGTACAATGATAAACACCATCCAGTCATGTAGCGTGAAAAGTATCACCTTTCTAATATCCTTTGGGACCATTTTTGGGACCATTTTATGCTGCGATCCGTTTCTATCATCCCCGTCGTGGTCTGTTTAGAAAGGCTCATCCCTTTTTGGGTAATTGTGGGAAAGTATAAAATGGCGGACTGCCCATGGGATCAAGAAATAGTGTTGGACCAAAAAAATATGTTCTATCAATAAAGTATTTAAGCATTATATACCATGATAGTTCAGAACATGAGCTGTTTATGAATTGAGAGGTTCATGCTACCCAGCCCCTGGGTGGATCAACCATTTCAGGAGACCCAACAAATACCTGGCTTCCGCATCATTTGTTTCATTCGATTGTCTTCTGGTCTATGTCCAGCTTCAGCTTCAGTCTATGTCCAGATTTTTCTTGATTTTTCATTTTATCAACAACTATAGCCATCTATGCTGATTTTAAGCCATTTTTATCAACAGCATAAAATTCATCTATAATTTACCATCTATCATTTATCAATACCATTTATCAACTGATTTTATGCTGATTTTATCGCCATCTACCACTGGTCTCCGGTACTCCACATCCGCTGAGGCTCCAGTGCCTGGCAGGGTGGATGCAACTGGGGATTGCCGCATTCACAAGGTTAGGGACCGCTGGTTAAGCCGTGTTGAATCAGTTGAAGCACCGAAATTTCAATGGTTTCATATGGTTTCATATGGTTTCATATGGATTCATAGATTCTTACTACTACATATACAGATACTAAGTTGGCATCAACATGACCGATTTGGTTGGGTCTATCAGGGCCTTTCCATGAATCTTCCCACTGTTTTCGAAGATGCAAGCATGGGCGCAGGCATTGTTACCTGTCCAAATATATCCATGTGGTTCGACCTATCACCTGGGGAGTTTTGGTGTTCATCCCCTGGTCTTTTTTGGGTGACTTGCCAGACGGGCTTTGCAGCCCGACGCGTTCATGGCTTCCAGCTTGATAACAGAGACAGCACATATCGAAATCCCTGGCAGCCAGTCACCTCCCACCGAGTTTCCGGAAACACCAACTGGTAGACTACCATAGCATCCAGAAAATCGATCTTGGCCATGCGGAAGACATGTGATGTATTGTGATGCTTCATATCGCATCATTGTCCTACATATAGACGACACCTAGTTTTTTTCACGGATATTTGGTTGCGCCCATAGGTGCCTTCAGCAAAAGAAAACTCTCGTGGGTCTCCAGTTGCAGAGCCACAACCTTTCATGAAAATCAGCAGATGTGGTGCACTGTGTCTGAAATTTGGGTACATACCGCTGGAACCACCAATTTGGAGAGCGAAAATGATGATACATCAAGATAAATCACTGGATTGTGGAGCACCCTCTTTTCACACAAACCAATGTGATTAGTGGAGAGGAAAGATCCAGTCATGTCGCAGTTCCTTGATTTCTTATTTTTCGTTGACGGTGCCGTTGGCGCCGGTTGAGATCTGTTGAGTCCGTGGGCCGCCATGTTTCTCACTGGTGATGGACATGATGATGACTTCGAGGGCATCCTCGAAAAACTCAGCATAAGGCTGGTGGAAATTGTTCCGGAGGTTGTCCCAAGACGCTTTTTCCAACTTTGTCTTGCTTGATGTCTGACATAAGTTCTATTGACCGAAGCCTTGAAGCTTTCAATTATCTTCAGAGTCGCGCAGTGCCCCCAGCCGTGAAGGCACTACATGGAGTTGTCTCGCCTGAAATCAGAGATCAGCAGGCTGTGGTTTTGGCGTCAGGGGCCATCCAGATGATCCAAAGCTCCAAAAAATCCCAGTGGAACCACATGAATCTCCATGAAATTGGGAGGCTCTGCGTTTGGGACCCACTGATTTCCGCTACTTCTCAGACAAAAGTACACTCATTAAGGCCATGTTTTTGTATTGTGTGGTTGTGGAATAGAGATGGCATACAAATGTACTGTAGACTACCAATACATTATTGTTATGTATGTTTCAGTTTGACTTCGAGAAACAATCAATCCTTGTACAACAATAGTCCAATTTTTAGGGGCTCCAAAACTGGTCTCATTTGATTTCCCGACCTTAAACCCTGTTTTTTTAAATGATGTGCTGGGGTCAATTTCTCACCTAGATGAAATCATTCCAGGCTTCAAGCGGAGCTGGAGGCCTCTCGTAGCAGGCCGGGTCGGCATGGTGGAGCCGGGCTTCGATGATCGTTTGGATCCCATGTGAGCTTCGCATTTTGAGGCTTGCAACATGGAAAATGAAAGAACATGAATGAACAAAAAATCCGAGAAAACATCTCTTTTTTGAGAAGCAGCATTCCAGCGGGGTGACCAAAGCTTCATGGCTGGAGGATGTTGAGCCGCAACCTCTCCATGCAGGACTGCGCACCCACCAGGGGTCGCCAGCCACTCCTTGTTTTTCCACAGGGCTGGAAGAGCTTGGATCATGGATTGTAATAGATTTGTTCACGATGGTTTAGGCCTGAAACCATCCATAGTTTGATCAGGATTGATCAATATCGGATGATCTAGAGGTTTTGAACTAATCCCATGACCATGGTGGATGTTTCACCACCAAAATGTAGGAATGGAACCAAGGAATACAGTTTGAGCGGGCAGACATATAGATTTAGCCCACTCTCAGGCATGAACATGTGACCGGCAACTCATCCAATATCCCAGTCCTTCGAAGTGCCTTCCATGGTCATGGGCCCTGCAGCCATACAATGCTACAAACCTGCTTATAAATACCCCTAACTTGCTGTCTGACAGTTGAGGTGACCATAACCCCACTTCACACTCCATGGCCATCACAACAATCCTGAGGAGGAGCTGGCGATCGACACCGGAACTCCAAGCATCAGCATCTTCAAATCGAATCCCACTCAGCCGGTCAGCTCCAGTCATGCTGGTGTGGAGCTGCTTGGCACAGTTTCGGCACGTCACTGAAGCTCTGTATGTTGGTCTGAAAGAGAATCGATGAACAGAGCAACAATCAGCAATGATAAAGAAACTACCCATAATGCACGCATATTAATTACTCCTATACTATTTAGATATTTGATAGAACTTGCTCCTATGTTCAATATCGATGGTTTTACAGTGTCAGTTTGACCAAGTGGGAAAGCCAATAAGCCAAGGCTTGAGGCCTTTGCTGATGTGTCCAACAAGATAACCAACCCTCGAAAGCCGCTCGGCAGCTGCGTACAGTACGGCGTCCGTGCAGAGTGAAGATCTTACCATTCAGGCAATCCGAGGTGGATCAAATACCAGGCCCCGATCCATACCCTGGACCCACACGCGATCCATAGCCCCGATCCATATCCATGAGATATGATCCATTCATATCCATTCCCTTTACCCATACCCTTGCTACAGTAAGTACCCAAAAATGACGGGTTGTACTCATACCAGGCCAACTTAGTATCCCTTCTCAGTAGGTCCGGATCAAACCTCTTATACGTAACTCACTCGTTCCATACATCCGGATCACCGCGGAACCATCCATACCCTTTTTTTTGAGCCATCCCCATATGCATATATGCTATCTACTGAATAGATTTGAACGAGGTAGTTGTTTACCATTTGTTTGCCATACCTGTACATGGGGACATGTTCTAAGTTATACTGAACAATAGAAAGAGTGCAGAGCACCTATGGCCATGGTATTATCTCTGCTTTTACCTCAACAATACGATGGAATTTCCGAGTGCCAGGTTGGGTTGCCTGACCGTGTAGATGAATTTTGTCAATTGATCAAGTCGTTTTCCCATGCGTGGTGGCAGCTTGCCACTTCCGTGTCCAGTTTGCAGAAAGATGTTTTCTTGCCAAACTACTGCAAACCTAAAAAACCACCAGCCATGGTTCTGGGCGCGTGAAAGAGAAACAAAACTCTCGCCATGATCTGTTTGGGCCTCACATCAGACATCCGCACGGAACGGAGTGTCACACTTCGATGCACAGTGTGTCTCAAGGCCTTTGGGTTTAGCCTTCATGAACGTCGATTCTCAACCCAGTTTCTCCACTGCTGTGCCTTGACAGGAGGGGTCAGAAGGGTGGCATGACAGGATGAAGATCGACAGATCAGGGGAGTGTTTGAATGGATGGACACCTGGTATCACATCGTATCATTCAGTTTGCCGTTCTATGGTATATTGTATACTATTGTATGATATTATATGATACAGTATTATATGATAAATGCGTAGAGCTGTTGTTTCATACAAGAATGCTACCTGCCAGAGTCTTTGCCCCTTCAAATCCCAAACGGCAACTGAAAGATTCTGGTTTCAATCCAAGTATCTCCGAGATCCCGGATCAGACTCAGATACATCTCAGATGCATATACTATGATATTATACGACACATGGATACAGATATGGCTATGCTAGTAATTCTGGTACAATATCAGACATGTATGGATAGAATTGGATAGACTGGACATGGCCGGAAGATCTCATTGTGAAAATCTCATGGTTTTTTCGCATCTGACCCTTGCCTCGATGGCCGGTATCAGACGCCGAGGTCATGGCACGCGTGCTGCGCCACCCGTGTTTTGACGTGGTGATGTGCACTGCACCTTGATGTGGAAAGATGGGAAAGTGGGGGATTTCATGGGATGGTCACCATGTCCCAAAACATGAAGGGCTATGACATTATCATATGCAATGACCATCAACAACCATCAACAACCATCAATAACCATTAATAACCATCAATAACCATCAACAACCATCAATAACCATCAATAACCATACACAAAAGAACTGGAATGTACCAGCAAAGATCGACTTTGGGAGCTGGATATGTGTCTTTGAGTGCATTCTCATAAGATCTAACAGGTCTCTTAGTTAAAGTTTGGAGCATGGACCATCACCGTGCGCAACCAGGTATTCAGGCCGTAGACTTTTCCTGACACCGGGTTTTGGTGTGAATGTTTTTGCCTAGGGTTGAAGGTGGATAAACCACTGCGCATCCCTATAGTGTGGGTAAGCGGCATAAGCTGCCGATCTATCCACAGCTGGCTGAAACTTTGCACTTACTCATGAAATACTCCTCTGCTCACAAATCTCGTTTTGTTCATATATGTTCCAAGAATATTCCAATGTATTACCTTGCTGAAAATGTTGCTAAACATATCTCATATATAAACATACCACATACATCATACAGATTTGCACATAGATGCTGTGAATTTCCAGGTGATTTTCCTGAACACCATCGTCTTTGCCTTCGAAGCCCAATATCGAGGACGGGGGTGAACCCTTTGGGATCCTTGGGGTCGTCGCTGGTGGGCCCTCTGGTTATGACTAACAGTTCGCCATGGAAAATCACCATTTTTAATAGGTAAAGTACCATAAATCATCTATCAATGGGCCATTTTCCATGGCTATGTTAAATCACCAGAGGGTATTAGGTTTATAACATGCTTTATGTTTTCAAATGCCATATGACATGTATGACATAGATGCGGAATACGACACATCGTGGATGTCATGATATGATCACGATCATCCAACATGTCATGCACCTTGGAAAACTCACAAATCTATCCCAATTGTTGATACACCTACCTCTCTATGTGTCAATTTCAGGCCCAGGGGCACCACAGAGTGGTGTGAAATGTATAGCTACTTTTCAGTAGTTTATTGTGATAGTGCACCTTAGTGCATCACCAATTCCTGGCTATCTAAATCAGAACTTCACCTGGCGTTTCAGCTCCCATCGAGTTGTTTTCCCCATTGGATCCAGCTCCTTTTCCTATCTCCATCTCCACATCTCCAACCGGAGCGCCAGGATTGATGCTGGAAGGTCTCCTGGGCTTCAAAGGTGCTTCGCCGCGGTCGGAGGAGACCTATTGGCTCGGCGCCGAGGTGCGGAGTGAAAACTGGGCTGACTTTGCTGGTGATGAAATGATGATTGGTATATCAATGTATATCATATCACTCAGTAGAATCATAGTCCAAGATGTGTATAAGATTGTATAGGTATATGTATAGATATAATATATATATATATATGTACATACACTCTATGACAATATGATATAATATGATATTGTATATGATAAGTGTTTATACGAGTTTTTCATGAAATGCGATGGAGAGATCATCATTATTGTACTAAGATGGTATGGGATCAAGAATTGTCATGACTGGGGGATGGTTTGCTGATCGGAGTTGAGTGGGGTGATGGGGCTGCATTTGCACCTGGTCGGTCCCTATCTTTGTAAGGATATACCAAGATCACGCTCACAACACATTGTGCGTCTTCTCAATAAGAAACAGGGGAGAATAAGGGTCACAGAAGTTTACTTAATGTCAATCCCATTCAGAAATGTATAGAAAGTGGTTGATAGCACTGGTCAGCCAGTTCCCCCACTGTTGTTTCTCTATTGTTCTTCCATGTTATTCCATATAAAGCCAAGTTCTTGCCATGCTGAATCAGTTGCTGGGTGGAATGCGCAACAAGTACTGGGATGATTCGCCAACGAGGACGCCTTCGAAGCCCTTGAGCTCTTCTTTGGCATCATCTACACCTTTGAGGTGGTTTATCCGTGCTATGTTTGGGATGGCCCCCAAACACGGATAGCATGGGATAGCCATGAAATTGTTAAAATATGTTAAAATGGTAGGTCTATTTGGGGGAAATCCATGATGTAAGCATGAAATTTTGGGATACCCTATGTTCAAACCCATCATGTCATGGAGGATCAAATCAGTGGGCAAACACACTGAGATATAATGGAAGATAGAATCAGCATCGGGCGCATGGTTTTTGTCTCACAATGGGGAGGGCATAGAAATGGCCGTTCTAGGGAAAATGACTCGACCATAAGTCATTGTTCCCCAAATCTCAGACAAGCCCATATGCATCTATGGATATGGTGAAATCCGTCCGCAGCTTGGAGACTAAGAGTTTGGATTGCGAGTGCACCAACGTGATGAAAACCCATCAGTTGAGGAGTCCCTTTTTTTTCGGAGAAATTGGTTTGGATCCTGTGACCAGCGGTGACCAGCAGTGGCAGGTGGTGTTCAAGGTCTGTGTTCTGGGCAGACAATTCTGCTGGAACCCCAGATTGGACCGGTGCCTGCTGCAGAATTCCCCCAAACAGTTTGATGATTTTCCAATTTCAATGATGTTGAAAAAAATTGGAATGCCCTTTTATGGGCGCATGTTCCGGCCATGTTTGATTTCTCGAGGCTAGCGCATGTTCCGGCCATGTTTGATTTCTCGAGGCTAATCATAAGTTGTTCCTAGCTGATTCGTAGCAACCATGGACGAGAAAGCACAAGTGGCATCAAGATTCAGTCAGTATCATTCGATCATTAAGTGACCCATCCAGGCCAGCTAAACTAAAGCTCATTGCCGATGATACCAGATGCTTAGTAGGGCTACCCTCCGGTAATCAAACGGGGCAATTGGAAATCTCCTATAAATGGAGGTTTTAACGAGAAAATCATCTATAAATGGTGGATTTTCCATTGCTATGTTTGATTACCAGAGGGTAATCATCCACAAAATGGCGAATACTTCGGGTCTCTGCCTGAGAAAGCAGGCGGTAAACGACCCATTCACCCTACCATAGATGGGCTATCTGCTATAAGCCACCACATATTTCAATATCAAAAAAGTCATCAATCAACATCCATCAATCTATCCAACTTATTGATATCTTATTGACCACAGAAATCCTCAGGTAATCCTTGTCTTTAGATATTTGCTTGATATGTGGTTCAATAACCATCCCGCCCCAAAAACCTCAGGCGCTGATGCCTGGAACTGGATCGACACAGCCATCGTGGCAAGTTGGTTGGTGTCCAGGGCGCCTTGGGACGTTTTTAGCCGTTGGGGAGAAATCCATCCTGAAACTGTGAAAAATCATGGATGATCATTGATTTTGATGATTATGGATCATTGATGATTGATGATCATCCATAATGATCATTGATGATTGATGATTATGGAGCTGATTCCATCGATTTTGGAGCAATTTATGAACATCCAGGATTGAAACTGTCAAATGAATTCAATTTAGATCAACCTCTAGTTTTGTTGTCTTCAGGTTTTGTTGAAAATGACATTCATAAACTGTGCCCTATCTAGATTGTTTCTTGATATTTGGTTGGAAAATCATGAAATTTTGGTGACCACGGATGATGTTTCCCAGATCTGGACAACCCCGGCCTTGGGGACCAAAGATTGTTGTGCCACATTGGTCTAAACGTTGGAAACCTAGCAGGATTAGAATCCAGAACAACCAAACATACCAAGTCTTCATTGTAGATATGTCACATGTTTTCTCATGATTTCGGGCGACATATTTACGAATCGAAGAAAACATGAGTCGCTGTCTCAGTTGTTTTTGCACGGTAAATGCATGTAAATACTTAAATACATGTAAACAATATTTTGTAGGTTTGGTCCCCATTTTTGGGAGAGAAACGCTGCGTTCTTCCCGATGTTTTCCATTGTTTTCCAACACACTCTCCTGCTCACACAGCGAGGTCATGGGGCAAGCGATGGTGGTGAAACTTGGCGAAAATCCGGGATCTCGCCGTTAAGACCGGATCCAACAGCAGTTGTGTTAGTCAAATCCTAGTCTTCAATGTTTTAAAACACAAGTCTGTGGGTGAAGTCTTCTTGTTTTATTATGTGATGCATCACATGCGTTGCTGGTCACATCCCATTCTTTGGTAAATCCCAAAGTTTGGTGCGCTGCTTAGCTATTGAAACCTTTGTTGGTGTGATTTTTTGTCATTGCTAATGACATCCTAATCTTTGATGCAGGTTACCTACATATTCGTTGCTTGTTCGTCGAGTCCATTGTTTTTTGAGTTGAATACACTCCTGCGTGGTGGTTACATCCACATGTTCGTTATTTAAGCATATTTAAGCAGGTTTACTGTAGAATCCCCATGTGTCTTGGTATGTATTGGTTGTATCCTGCGCCCCTTGGATTGAAGACTGAAGAGGTTCTATGCTTCAATCCCAATTCTTCTTGGTTAAGCCAGCGTTTTTGGCGGGTTGAAACGATTTCATCTGTCTGAGGCTTACAAATCATATCAAATCATGATTACGCAAGTAAGTGTTGGTTTTGTGAAATCCAAATATGTGTTGGTTGATAAACATCCCGGCGGAATTTTTACTGTCCGCCATTTTGTGTCAAAATCATAGTTCGCCACAGCGAAACTCCATTTTTTGAGCTAAGAATTGCATCTCCGAACGTGGGGGTTTAACTTTTGACTCGACAGCCATTCCAGCATGTTTGCTTCTGCGGGACGCTCGTTGTCATCTCAAGAGATTTTCTTACGATATTTTGCAGTTGCCTTTAGCAAGTCACATGGGTTTTCCCACCTCCGTTGAAAGGAGCGGATACAATGAAAGATCTTTTGGTTCACTTTGTTGCTTTACCAAGTACCATCACGAGCGTGTCAAGAGTTACATGAGAACGTTTACATACAACGTACCATCAAGAGCGTGTCAAAAGTTGATAAAAGTTGCATGAGGATGTTTACAACGTACCATCAAGAGCGTGTCAAAAGTTACAGGAGAAATAATAAACATATTTTCTGCTTAAGTCCCTTTTTTGATCCTGCATCACACTATATAAGTGCCTTTGTTTATTCAATTACTTCAATCACTATTTTTGTGGATTATAGTTCAAGGTTTGTGTGGCTCTCCATCGCTTTAAGATGGGATGATGATTCCCAACGACTTTCATATTTCGCAGCTACTGTAGACGGCTCAACCACTTTTCTTTGGTCAGTTGCAGTTGACGGGGCCGTGACCCCCCTTTTGCTATGTGTCATTGACCTATTCTCATCAATTCTCATCGTTTCTGGAACACTGAACACTGGTCATTATACTCATGCCTTGTTCGCCCCATGTGACAAATGAGAAGATGGGAAATGTCATCATGGGTTTTGCCATATATCTTTGAATATTGAACAGATTTCACGAGCAAAATATGAGAATCCTTTCGCACCGCTGGGCCAGAGTAAGGAACATCCACCAACCACTCAGCTACCTCCATTATCCCCTTACCTTAGACCCTTTCCCTTGCGGCCCTTGCTGTATTCTATGTCAACGTGCCAGAACCGAACCAAGGAACTCGCAAGTCCTTCGACTCTTTCGGATGTTTCGGCTCATGCGCTTGCTGAAACTGGTGCCCCCTTGAGAGATTTGCGGGGCTCGAATGGTGTGTCCTTGGGAGAGTACAACGGCGTAAAGAACGACCTGACCATGTCATTGATGTGGCCACTAGTGCACTACCACTTAACAAGAACAGATAAGAACAGTGTGTTTTTTTCTGCATACATAGCAGGGATATGGCAAGTATAAGACCACTGCCAAATGACAGCAGTTTCCTTTGGAGGTACGGCGCATTCAGCAATTCGATCACTTGCTGCTTGGCGCATGGCCATGGGTCGAAATGATGAGCCCCAAAAAGGGATGGAATTCTTACGTTTGTTGATGTTTTTTGGGCGGTACCCCATGTTTCAAACACACCCAAATCATACTCTTGCCTACGTCAATCGCTGAGCTGACCCCAGGCTGCAGCGGTCATGTGAAAATGTTGGAAGTTCAACTGCTAGTTTGGGTAGGATGTTTTCAGAATTTCGCTCGTATTCTTCTCCAAGGGATTGGGACGGTACCACAATGTGCACATAGATTATCGCAGTATTCTCAGATCAGTGTAAAACCAAACAATGCAGGTTTAGAGAATCCTGAAAATAGCCAAGAGAGAAACCACCCTGGGTGCGGAGTCCCTGAGTTGGGGATATTACCCCCTCCAGACATAGAACTGAAATGATCACTGGCGAGGGACTAACAGTTTCTTCCAAGATCTTCACCCAGCTGAGGTCGAGCTTAATTCATGATGAATTGACTAGGGATGACTCCCAGAGACATTAAACAAACGTTCAAATGCCAATGATTGCTTGTTTCCAGCCCTGATTCCGTGTGTTGCATCTTTTTTTTCAGGTTCATGATGACCACAGCAATACGAGGAAGCTTTGTGCGGCACTTGTGGATGATACTCCCAAAATCATCCAAAATCGATGGGGCAAAATGATGATATGCTGTGGGAGTACCTGTGGTAACTTTGAAAGGTCGGTAGGGGGAAGCTTTCCCATACTGGCCGCAGGCTTCGACTTTAGTTTGTAAAAGTTTGCAACAGTTATAGGAATAAGTGATAAATTATCAGGATTATAGACCTACAATTACCATCAATTACCATCATAATTAAATAATTACTGTAGAACGCTGTGGTTTGGGGGACGATAAGTGATATACAAAGTTGATCAAAATTTTATATATATATATACACATATGTGTATCTTGTTGCCATGATACAGTGCTTATAGTACAATCCGATTAGAACATTTGGAACTACAAGTGTGTTTTTGTCTTCGTGGTAAGGTAAATAGTGTAGGATCTTGGTCTTCGGTAATGCTTTAGTGACGGGCCCCCCACCAGAATCATGCAAATCAGCAAGGCAGCGCTAGATTTGCGGTAGGTTATGGCAAGTATCATCTATAATTATGGCTCCGATCATATGCAATAACAGACATGACATCCAATCAGACTACCCTACGATATCATCTCATATCATCTATAATCATCTTTAATCATCTATAATCATCTTTAATCATCTATAATCATCTATAATCATCTATAACAAATATTATACCCATCATATCTCATCATATCCCATCTAAAATCATCTAGCCATAAGATATCCATCGATGGCAACGCGC
>BGPT01000898.1:3249-20749 GCA_003297045.1 Symbiodinium sp. clade C Y103 | reverse complement strand
GCGCGCGTTTGTTCATGTCAGTTTATCTTAATTTGTGTTCAGGCTGCCTGTCCAAGTTACGTTACAACCTACATGTCAGACTCCAAATCTCGTCCACAGGTGATCAATGGCGTTCTGATGCAAGAAACATTCAAGGTTGCCCAGGCGGATGACCTCGTACCTCAGCAGCGGAGAATTCGGGACGCGGTGCGCAGTTGTGCCATGGAAATCCCTGTGACCAAGGTCATGTTGAGGACGAGACAAAAGGCCGTGGCCACCCACGTGGACAAAATGCGGCAGTTCTTCGAGGAGGCGCCGAAGTTTGGGGCCCAATCGGATGTGGATATGTCACCAAGAAAAGCCGGGGGTTGATGATATCCAACAGGATATGAAATGTATATATATATATATACAAAATTCTATATACATAATTGTACATACAGGTATAATAGACTGTGAATGACTATGATATTTATATATTGTGACATATATATATATATAGTATAATACATAATATAGATTGTTAATAAATATTGTATATATACGCACATGTGAATGCGAACCTATTTTCAATTTCGATTCGGAGATGCAACAAAACGTGATCGATCAAATGGGCATTCCATTTGTGAACTGTTCTCGAGAAAAAGGTGGGGATGTGATGCACGGGAAGTTGCCTGCCATGTAGGGATGGGTGTCGGCTGGTAACCAGAACATCCATGAGGACCATCATGTTCGGAATCCTACGGAAACTGTGTCCATCCAAACATCAAAAACAGACCTGTCAATACTTCTTGGGTTTGACCCTTCACCACATGCAATACAATTGTTTTTTTAATCACACAAACGATGAAGTGCCGGTTGGTTTTGAGTTCGAACCCCCTGCAGTCGTGGCAATGGTAATTTCTCCCCCGGTGTCATTGAGATGGTCCAATTCAAACTGTTTGCAACAATTGACGAAGCATGGGATCATGTCTTGGGTGTGTTTGAACATATGGAAAAAACAACATCTTGTTTATTTTTACTTGGGGAATCTTGGGGATCTGACTGAGTTTGGGATATACCACAGTTTTGGCCATGGTGGTTAGATGTGACATCCTGAGTCTTCCATGTCCAGGGATGTTGAGAGGGATAGTGGAGACCCATGTCATGAACTTACGATTTTCAGAGAACTTGTGAGTGTTTTCTGGTGTTCGTATTTTGTTGCCTGGATACTATAGTGATTTCATGTGATTTCTTTGTATCATGTTTGACCCTACAGTGCTCGAAACCCAAGGGTGATACGTGACCGAAACCCATGTTGATTTTCTGTTCCAGGAGCTTCGTACTTAGTAGATGTTGTTAACCCACTTGGTTATATGCCAAATATGTACATTCTAATATCATATTTATATACATTTATATATATATATATACATATATACATATATATGTACATATGTATATATATATACATATATATACATATATATATATATACATATATATATATACATACATATATATATATATACATATATATACATATATATATATATATACATATATGTATATATATATATGTATATATATATATACAATATCTACGTTTTGCCATGGTTTCTGGGTGGTGCCTCATATGAACAGGGGAAGGGATTAGTTATAGCTACTCAATGCTACTTAGTTGCAAAACCAATTACATACCCAATACAGTCATATTCCATTAAACCATATTAAACCATATTAATATTACCCAATATGGTTTTAATGGAATCATCATATCCATTCAACATTAATAATTGGGTGGTTATAGGTGGTTTAAACCATATTGAACCATATTAAACCACCTATAACCGCCCAATTCTCATAAGCTGACCAGCCCAACTGACCCATGAACTGACCGCCAGGCTGACACCTCGAAGGATGGCCGCATCGACTTCGAAGAATTTCAGACCATCATGCAGAACAAGGCCCGTGGCCCGTTTCGGACCCCCCCACTTGGAGCAGATGCCAAAAAAAGATCTGGTAAGAAACATAGGAATTCATGGGGGGTTCCGGAAGAAACGAAAGTTGGGACTATAAACGGACTAATATGTGTCATCTATTTTAATCTAATGGGATTTATAATGGAGAATTATCCCATTGATGGCTATATGATGGAGGATTAGGCTGACAATTAAGAATGGGGGTTTAAGGGGATGTATGGACCAACCAAAGCTGGAATATTTTGAACCATCACATTATGCCCATTTAGAGGCGATTAGAACCATAATGTCTATTCTTTTTATCGTGGTGCAGTGGGATCAGACGGAGATATAGTTGGGATATATCATGAATTATCATGATATATCACGATATACCGGTAACATCCTGTAGCCAATACTATGGGGATGACCCGAACAACATCTAACACAGCGTAACTGTTCGTGAATCCTCCATGGGATTGCGGGAGTACCTGGTGAAGGGATGATGGGCGTGTCCAACCATTGGGGTATACCCGAATTGTGTTTTTTTAATTGAAAACATGATAGTAAACCATTCGATTCTTGGGGTACAGAAATAGCCATCATTCGCAGTCTATATATAAATCGGATTTGAATGGGATATCATAACTCACTCACTAATCAATCGGATAAAGTTGATCCGTCAGTTCTCCGGCTAAGATCAGCTCTGGCAATAAAGAGCAACTCCAGCTCGGGAGTTCTCGGAAGAAACACTGGTCACTTGCATGGATGTCACTTGGGGTAGTTGCAAAAACGAAGAAACTTAGAGATCAACTGGGGTACCCTTCAGCTTCGCATACCTCAGGAAGTGAAAATCTGGCTTTCTGCGATGGAGTTGGACGTTCGAGATGTGAGGTGCTCTTGTGGGATCTAGGTACTTGATGTACTTGGCGCAAGGCCAACCATATGGATTTTGGATGATTTGGGGATGTTCAACTCTAGATCAAAGCATGCAGTTTTGGTAAATCCGAGATATGGAATGACAAACAAAATGCCCATGAATCAGCAGCCTTGATTGACTTGATTGCAAGTCAGAACTTCCCAAAGGAATCATTTGCATCCCAATCCATCCACATCCAAGGCACAATCGTTCTGATCATGTGAGGGCTAGAAATTCCCCCATTTCTGGTCAATCAATGGGGATGGCTTATGGTTTTGGGGATGTTTGGGGGCTCGATTTCATGATTTGTTGCTGGAAAATCACCATGGACAATGGATTTCTATCCAGCTAATGGGGATGGACCCAGCAAGCCAAAGCTGCACCTTGTGGGGTTGGCTTTACCACATTCATAACATTCATATGAGTATGGCTCAAGATTACATACCCTAAAATTATCTAAAATTCAGATTCGTCCAAAAACCATACAAAAACCATCATTTGAATCCAATTCTATACCAAATCCCTTAGGTTATTGTTGGATCATCGGAAAAACCTACAAGGATCCGCCGGAGATGGCAGGCAGCTCTTTGATCTGCTGGATCGCACCGGCGATTCGGATGGTGCCTGGACGTAAATCAGCCATAGCTAGGGGTTAAACAACAAAAGTGTTGGTTAGTTGGTTTTACCAGCAAAAATGATCGAGGTTATCCAACATACGTTGTGGTTTAGCATGGTTTAGCCAGCAAACAGGAGTCTACTAAGAAACCAGACAAATCCGTGGACAATTCTGATTGAACATTGCCAGGATAGGTCAACAGAGAGAACCCAGCAGCAATCAATTATGACTGGCTGGGAGATTTGCATGTTGGGTAAGTGTTCCATCCACGTTATCTGCCTGTGGAGTTTTCCATTGGCATCTTTGTTTATCAGGTTTTGACCAATGATAAACAGGAATTGAATCAAACAAAAATCATGAAGTGTGACATGTTTCGCCACCCGCGAATGCGTGGATGGGTTGAACGACTAGCGAGAAATGGTGTTCGCCGGAGGTTATTGCCCAAGACACAGAAACACTGCCTGCAAGTTGAAGCACGTTTACAAGGATTTTGTAAGGAAAAAATCAGGGGTACTTGGTACGTTCTAATCTCTGGCCATCAGCAATTTGGCCTAAAGATACAGCACCAGGGAAACTCACAACCTGCATCTTTGTTGATTCAAGCTGTGTGCATGCAGGTGAATCTAAAGCTTGAAATTTCAGGGTTGCAGGTTCACGAGGTTTGACATGTCGCATATTTGCATGGTCTATCTATGTACATTGCGTGATTGTTTCACGGTGTTTTCGTATGTCAGGTGTTTGTCAACTGCTCCCCTGAGATCTTACGGATTAATACTGTCACCTCTCTCAGGTTTATGTACTGCTGTATTGGGAACCTCTGGTGAAGGCGGTAATAGCCAGATGAAATAGACCTCACTTTTGGATTATGGTTGAAGATTATCCAATATATCCCGACTTCTGGTGATTTACATTCCCACTTATTACATTGTCCATGTAAACATAGCAAAACTGTGTTATTCACGATTCCATTGAACCGGCAACGCCGGTTCGGATTTCGCGCTTCACCGGAGAAGCCGATCAGCCAAAAGTCCACCCACCCGAGATCCGTGGACTCCGTGGATACACATGAGGTAGCTGCACATGTCCTTTTGCTTCCCGCGTATGACCCCTTGATTCACTAGGTTGGCGTAACAAGGAAACTACAGGAAACCAGGGTTTTTACCACTATTTATTGGGTGTTCCTGCAAAATATGTAATATTTTCCATATAATATACACATCATCTTTGTTACAGGTTCTGCACGTATTTTTTGTGTATATATATATATATATGATATGCCGTACACCATGCAATGCATCTATATACACGTTTATCCAGGAACATCCGCAAACCCAGGAACCTTGTCCGCCGAAGAGTTGGTCTTGGGCATCGCCAAGCTCAGGAGCAGTCGGGCGGATGGGCCTCCGGTGAGTTTCCAATGGTGTTTTATGGGAAAACCGCTGGGAAACCATAGGAAACCCATAGGAAAATGGTTATTTTACCATGAAAAATGCGGATTTAACCTTTGGTGATTTGATTTAGCTATGGAAAATCACCATTGTTAAAGAGGTAGATACAAATAAATCATCCATAAATGGACCATGTTCCATAGCTATGTTAAATAACCAGCTGGTATTAAGTACCTTTAGGTGATCATGGCTGGATGATGATGGCGAAATTCCAACGTGGTTTTGCTGGTGAAAATCCGGTACTATATAGTTAAATGATGTTCAGTAAACATTGTTTGGAAGCAGTACTAACCCCAACTGCACCCCAAATACCTTTTGATGATGAAAACATGGTTGGCAGGTTCCAATGTTTTAAGTTTTTGGAAAACCTTGCAGGGGAAATTTCCATTGGCCTCTTGGGTTTTCCATTTTCAGTGATGGGTGTGATTGGCTATTTTCACCAACAAACATTGAATTTTATTGGCAAGATGGGAAAGGTAGGCATCAGTCAATGATTTTTTTTGCGGCGATTACCCTTTGGTAACAAAACAGGGAAGAGAAATTCCAGCTTTCATAGTTCAAAATTCAGCTATAGATTGAGGGAAACATGGGAATGCCCCATTGGCATCTCAGATTCCCATATTCATTGATAGGAGAATGGGCACTGTAGACAGGGGGATTGATAACTGGGTAAATGGAGAGAATTGGCATTTGTTAGTGGTCTTGACTTGGTTGATGATTTTCACCAAAGATTGGACATTTGTAATCAAAGTGGGTTCAGCGCTGCTGCATCAATACTGGGCCAATGTTGTTTTTCAATAGATCATTACTCTAAATCTGAGGTGGATGAGTCCATCCAGAACCCTAAAATAAACAGATTCAGCACGTTTTGGGTTCCCCATGGGGGTGTTTATGATTTGGGAGGATGAAAAAGCGTCCCGAAAACTGCATGACATTCACCCGGAGCTGAGACATGTGAAGGGATGGCCACCCGGAACGGAGACAACAGCAAAAGTGGGGATGATTTCAAGACATGAGAATGTTGACTCAAATTGCAACCAAAATGGAGTGCCAGAGTACCAGTTCCCAGACAATACACGACCATCTTGATTCCGAGTGATATCCTGATCGGGTTCAATCATTTTGAGCCGCCAATCCCACCTAGTCTTAAATACAGGTGGGCAATCATCATGCGAATCACGAAGTGAAGAGAAATTGCGTTTGGCCTACCATTGAACTATCCAGATTTGACACATGATACCCATTGCCATATGGAATTCCCTGCAGAGCACATCTGCAGCAGTGCCAACGACCAGGGGTCCAGCAAGAAGCATCGACATCAACGTAACTTGGTTGAGCACGAATCTTGCCCGGTAAGGAGATCAGTAAAGACATGGTGTCAACATACACGAACTAGTTTGACACATTGTGACGAGAGCAAATTGCCTATGTACATTTATGTGTGTATATATATAGTATAATGTGGATGCAAATATGTATGTTATCTACAATTCTGTATACGCAAATTTTAGAAACCCAAACAAGCTGTACAAGTGTGGATAGTTGCTACTGTCGTGGGTCAAAAGTTTTTTTCTCTAGCGGTAGATCTTGAGTAGCTCATCATTTTCCGACGGAAACCACAGCCTGGGGGGGTTGTGGGATACGGGAAAAGGGCCAAGATGGGGGTACTTCCCCAATGCGACTTGGTACTAACCGTGGCCTTCAAATTTCACCCATGCCATCCCCCATTTATCCGGTCACTGTGAGGAGTGGTAGAGATTCGTTGCTCGGAGTCCCTGGTTCTCCCCGGATCGTGGAAAATTTGGATGCCATGTGGCTACATACAAGTTATGAGCCCGCGAGCCACATTTAGAACAACACATTGAGGTTCAAAGTTCAGTAATGATGCTGCTCATGTCTACTGGCTTGTAGAGAATCATAGCAACTATCCCATTTTCAGCCAACCTTTAGTGATGCTGGTCACCTTTTTTCGGGGTCACTAACGACTAAGGCAGTGATGTTTCACCAAGAGAAATTTGAGGAAGCGCTGAAGGTGCGACCTCACCTCTGAGATCACAGTCATCATTTGAGCCGCAAAAAATAACACCTTTTGTTTCAGAAATATTTCAGAACATGTTCAGCAATATTTCAGAAATCCTGGCTACTGCTTCAGAAATGTTATATTTTTTGGAATGTTCAGTAAGATATATTGAACTATCATAACCTTGATTTGTAGAACCTTCCAAGACTGGAAAGTCTCAAACGTAGCCGGATATTTGCCCCATTTGTGACAAATTGGTGATAGTCACAAACAACTTACTGTAAACGGGGGAATACTCATTGATTCGCCATTAAACACTGATTACGATGATTGCCCATCAAGTATCATTCACTCAATAGCCAACGCAATGATCTTTTTAAATGTTGATGTTCTATCAAGTATCGATAAACATCAATTGGTGCCATATTGTCAAATGTTATCATTTTCAGAAACCAGTATGATCAAATATTTCCTAGCAGCAGCATCTGAAAATTGGTGCCATGACAGCCACGTTGAAGGACATGAAACTTGACCTTCAACGCTTGAATGCGAGGACTCCGTTCGGTGTACGACCTGGGAATGTGATCAAAAGTAGGATTTCAGAAACATTTGGGGTAAGAATTACTATTGTTACCACTATTGTTACCACTGTTGTCATTATTGTTGTTGCATGATCATTTTATATGTGTCATTCTGTATCATGTTTGATGCTATATACGAAAGATTACTATTCTGTAGATATCCCTGATGCTTACCAACTCAGGATACCATTGCCAACACTGGGCAATCCATGTACCCACTTGATGTGTGCTTGGTTACCTACCCAAATTTTGGGGATGAACATACATTGGTTATCAGGCTATCAGGGATTGCGAGAATCATTGCAGGGAGTTTCAGGAGGATCTTTGTAGGCGACAGCCACTGCTCGGGGGTTAATACCGGTATTTTACCACAAATTCTACGGCTGAGAGGGTGTAGACTGTTTCCTACAGAGAGAGAGAGAGAGTTGTTTTCCTGTTTTTGTATGTCCGTTGTGGATTTCAAGCAACACAACATACAACATAGCATGATTACATATAATTACAACATCACCTATGATTCCATCCAGATAAGACAATTAACATTGACAGGATCATACGAGAGACGACAAGACAGAACAGTGCAACACATATCTAAACATGACGTATGAACATATCACATCACTTGCCCACACAAACACACAAACTTGAAACACAAGATAGGATCAGCATCAGCATTATCAGCATCCTCATCCTCATCCTCATCCTCATCCTCATCATCATCATCATCATCATCATCATCATCATCATAAATATGATGTGTGATATCGTATAGTCAGACACAGTACAACATAATGTAAATTAACATGAGTTATTGCCGGATGGTTTCTTTTTTCAAAGTGTGTTCATTCCTAGTGGATGAAAACTAAAATATCAACTAGAACGAGGTTCACTTGGACTCAGCAGTACGGGCGAATAGAGGTTCTGAACGTTTTTTGCCAATGTTTTGGCATGGTCTTCCATTTACAAACATAGGTCATGTTACCAATAGTCTACCTGGGAATTAGATGGTGAAAGCCTTGGATTCACATATTTGTCAAATCACCTCAAATCACCACTAGAGAAAATCTATAAACGTACAACACCAAATGCAGACATGGATGTGGGTCAGAACATGCCAGGACTATGCTAGTATAACAGCTATGTATAACTCACAAAGTGAGCAAAACCATCCAAGGCTCAAGGATTTTTTCTCCTGACCAAGTTAAGTGGGATGCTCATTTTGTGGAATGTTGGTGAAATGGTCCACCTTCTCCAATCCATCTCCCTCCAGGAATGCCGGGAAGATGAAGGCACGGCATGGGGGAGTCTCGGGCCGAGGTTTCAGGAGGTTGGTCATCGCCGGCCAGGAATCCAAGGGGAGAAGCATTACAGCACAATGCTGTTGGGATAAGTCATTGTGCAACAAGCTGGGGTCTTTGTCAGTTTTGCTTCATTTCTTGGTGGCAAAGAGTTGGGGTCTTGCCGGCCACAATTACTGTGATGAATAGGTCAGATTTCTATCAATACTTTGGTGAAATTCGAGAGTTGACAGTTGCACTTGCTCTTGGTTATGTGCCGAAGTGCTATTGTCGGTGAAATGCTATGCCCACATTTGGACATGTTTTTTTCCATCCCCAAAGGTTTTGATCAGTAAGCCGTTGGTTGTACAGTCGGAGTACCTTTGTGGGTGTGACAAGACTCAATGAGGCCTGCTGAATCCTGCCATGATTTTAGTTTCTTCTCGGGTCGTTTGGGGGATCTTTAGGGTTGTTGATTCGTTGGCGATATATGCTTACCAATGGGTCACATCCCCTCCAATCAACCCGTCCAGAAACCCTGATGGTCTCATCCTGGGAGGTTTTTTCTCAGGAGAATGGGATGGATATATCATGATATATCAGCTTTACAGTTTTTACATATTATATAGATTTATATAAAGATTCTCTCTTCAGTCATGGAGGATCCACACATCACCATGACTCCTTCGTAGGATCGGCTTCTAACTGCACCTTCCTCGCTCATGTCCTCGAAGGATGAGCCTCGGATCAGCGGTTTTGGCAAATCCCATGGGAAATCCCGGATCCCTGAACTAATTGGGCATCCCAATGGGAAAATCGTGTGAAAATCATGGAAAAAACATGGAAAAATATCGGAAAAACCATTCTCAATGGAGGTTTTATGACTTTTTATGGGGATGTTTTAGTGGGATTTTCCATTGCCATGTCATCCAGTTCTGGGATGTTTGAGATCATCGAACAGGATTTTCCATCTGTGGCTTTGCCCGGCTGAGGACATGGATAAATCTTCTCAAGCCGCTCAGCCAAAATGAGATGGTTTGAATTTGACGGTGTTGGTGACACCCAGACCTCTTATATACATATATATATATATACAGTACAAGTATATATCATATAGTATGTATGTTATAAATAAATATAGTCATGCAGATATGTATGTTCTGTCTATACATTTATACATACATGTGTATGTATATATATATATACGCATATGTACACACATGTGTGTATATCTGTATATCCTGATGCGACAAGCACAAAACTGTGAACCTGACCACTGATTCCAGATCATACATAGTGACTTGTTAGCGTCGCGGGAACTCATGGTCAATACTGGGGAACACAATTACTGTAATTGGACGACCTTAAGCCAAGTCTTGGATTTAGTTTAGACTCTAGACTCTAGACCACAAAGATGGAAGCAACTTGGTCATGAATCCCAGCAGTACATTTGTTTAGACAATGACATACCCATGTGCTCTACACTTTCTTTGCTCCAACCTCTGGAATCCACATTTCGGCTGATCTTTTGAAAGGTCGACTCTTTGCGGGGACAGGGGGCACCATGACGGCCCTGATGAGGCACTGCAACCGCCTTCCGTTGAGGGCAATGAGGGCGATGAAGATTTGGGTTTGCGCATTTGATTGGTGCCGCTCTGAATTTTCTGACTGGAACTCTGAATTGTGATGAGGTTGGCCTCAAATTGATTTCCCGTGATTTTCAACTTTTTGCGGTACAGTGCTGGACTAATCTCAGATGTTCCGGCCTCAAGTTCAGTGCGTGTATCTGGCTGCTGCAAGTGGTTGTGCCCCGAACATGCATTTTGTTTGATTTTTCAAGTTGCAGGCTGCTGCTGGTGTAGTCTCTAGAGTTCCGTCCATAGTGCACAAGAACACGGGGGAGTTTGTTGGGGTATCTCCCTCCTGTGATTCTAGATTATTTTTAATTTTAGAAAATCGCTAATTGGTTTGGGAGAGTCTTGCAACTCCATTGACGCGAAGATCGACACCAGCAATTTTCCCATAGTATTCCAAAGCAAAGGGATGAGTGACCAATTATCCAACCCTATTCCATCCTATTCCTGTGATACTGTATCCTCCTAAATGGAACCCCAAAGTAACCAGCTCCTCCACTCAGAGGCTCCGTTTTTTTGGGAGATGGAGGAGTTTCTCCAGTATTTAATCATTACTACCCATTCCAGAGTCATTTGCGTTCGGGGAAAAGGTTCCTGGATTATCGCAGATATCGCTCGTATGTTCAGAATTATGAACTGTATTTGGATTATTTTGAGGGGTACTAAATGTTGAGCCATGCCAAGGTATCGATGTATCATAGCGGTTCTGGGTCTTCATCCTCCCTGCACTGTTGAAGAAGGATTGAGGTGGAACACATCTTTTGGATATGGAATGATATGGGTATTTGATCGGATTTGTATATGTTGTATACAGTATACGGTATACGTACACATACGTACACAATATATATATATATATATTATGATGTAAATATTATGTAAAGATGTTTGTGGATGTTTGCATGCATATGTATGTGTATATATATATATATACACAGTATTCTATGATGCAAGCCATATCATATGTATGATACGGCTGTTCTAATCCATCATGCTGGCCACTGTGGCTTCCCGACTGTGTTTTCCTTGTGACCAACGACTTGCTAGCGCTGGTCAGCAATTTCCACCTGACTCACAGAAAAACACGGTGAGATAGAATAATTTGTTGGAAAATTGATGAGATAGAAAACTAGTTATGAACAGTCGTTTGTTGGTTTAAAGGTTCAGAACTTGATCCATGCTTGATTCATCATCATGATTCCCATTGAAATGGCGCCCAACTAAGATCAACTGAGCCTTGAAGCTAAGCTTCGGCATCAATGGCCCACCCCGACAGCGTCGCGGCTGGGTGAAAATGATGGGAAATGCTTCCTGGAAGAACTTGGAGATGCAGGCATATAGTCTGCATCGCACTGAAGTGTAATTATAAAACACTGCTATAGAATGTTATTGATATCCATGTACACATGCATATTTGCAATGTATATATATATATATATATGTACAAGATTGTACAAGTATGTACATGTATACATACAGACTGCATCAGAGAGATGTGGCATGTGTTGTCCAAGACCACAATCTCGCCACATTTCTCCGGGAAGGGACCTCAGCTGGGGATTCCCGCAATGCGATGGTAGCAAATGAAAGGTACCCCACTCATGCTCATCCGGGGAAACCCAATCTGTAGATTTGGATCCCCCCATTTATTGCGCCTGAAGGATTATTCTTGGCTATTGTTGAATCTCTAATTGTTATGGTTGCATCTACCTGTTTTGATGTCTAAATCTGGTTGTGTGGTTCTGTCTACGTACTTTGACTGTCAGATCTTTTGTTGGTTGTGTCTCCTTGTTTTGATGAAAAGAATTCAATGATGTTTATATATGTGTTTACAGTATACATATATATATATATATATAATGTATTGTGTATGATACGCTATGTATATTTTTTTACGTACAACATAATATAGGCATATTATAATATCGTCTATATCAGAATTCATGTCTGTGTCTTGGGGTTGCCCACCTCGTCACCCGCCTCTCCCTCCATTTCGATTCCATGCCAGGTGACATGCGTCAGGCGTACTATCCACAGGCTTGTCCGGTGGCAGGTGGTTTGTCGGTTTTTCTTGTACGGAAACCACATCATATAACCAACCATTTTTAAGGTGATAGATTAGATTGGACTAGACTAGATTAGATGGATAGATAGATAGATAGATAGATAGATAGATAATTACATAGATAGACACGTACATACGATGGGATGTACAACCAACAATATGATATGGGCTTGTCCAACAATGCTTGGATAGGCCTTTTTGTTGTGGGTATCTTGATGATGAGGAAAATGGTGATGAACAATGAGATTTTGAGTACCCTTTTTCATATAAATCCATGGCTTTAGGTCCAATTTGGGCGTGTGACCTGCCAAAGTGATCATTTTACATGTCACAGACCTTAATGCTTAAGATGAGAATTTTTCTGCAGGTAGCCGCACCCAGGCTGTCCGTTTTTGAAGCCCCATATCTGTCCGGCTTTTGATTTCTGTTTGGCGATCAAGTGATCAGCAGCGCGACTGGCATGTGGACATCTGGTTTGTTGTGTCCACGAAAATTCTGAATATCTCTCCCAATGTGTATTACAATTTACAATTATTATCCCATCATTATTCCTATGTTGTGGCCCTCTGCTTTAATCGAGATAATCCACGTTTTGTTGCGTGCGGGCACAATGAAAATCCCAATCTGTTGGTTGAATCACCAGTCGCCATGCGGAGTCCCAAAATAGTTGCTTAAATCCTCATAAGATATTGCTTAAATCCCAACATTTGTTGACAAAAAACTCATCTCTGTTGATACATTAAGACATATGTTGAAGTCATTGGGAAATCATTCTTCCCAGTTGAATCCATCCATTTTTCATGGGCCTATCGTCCAAGGCCAACCCCCCACAGTGGACCGGAGGTGCAGTAAGTGGAGGGATGCTTCATGGTTTGACCAACATACAACGGGGGTAATTTAAGCGTCTGCTATGGAAAATCATCATTGTTTAGAGGTAAAATCACCTATCAATGGACCATTGTTAATAGCTATATGTTAAATTACCAGAGGGTAATCTGATAAAATTGGTATGAAACCGGATTAAATCTCAGAATACTAGTGGGATTATAGTCTACTAGAATGGGGATTAAACCAGCAATCATGGGAATGAGGGATGTAACCTACTCCAAAACAAAATGAGAAGAATGGGGAAAACATGTTGTAACCAGCCAAACCAGCAATATTTCAATATATTGGAATCCTGGGATTTGCACAGGTAAAACGGGAACATAGCCAAATCATCAAACATTGGAATGGGAACCAACAGAAACATGGGAATATTTGGATCACGAGGACGATGGAGATTCAACCAGCCATTCTATAGGGAATGGCATGAAATGGGATTTAGTGGGATACCACCGCGAATTTCAGTGGCCCCCACCACTGGTTGACTTTTGGCGGTCACTCTTGGGGGTTGGTTGATGGTGGTTGGTTGAATCTACATGAGGGATTGCCATTTGATTCGGGGGGGACAACCCACCAGATAACTGGTTGAAGAGTTTTCATGTCTGGGGGTGAAACCACCAGATGGAATTTGGGAATTTACCTGCTCAGAAAAGTTACCAAATACATGCAAATACCATATCATTATTCAGTATGTATTAATTATTTAATTTTACTGTATACGCATTCACATGTATCTATATATATATATATTATACATATGTATATCTGTCAGGTGGCCAAGCATTCTTCCAGCCATTCTCTACCCAGCCGCCAATGCAGCCCGTTGGGACCCCAGTTGGGTCACCGCGAGCTGTGGTGATTTTGGTGATTTGAACCAAAGATGGCCAGTTGGGGTATATTCATGCGTATATGTACATACTGTAGAGTTCTCCAAACAAAAGCACAAAAATCGTGTTCTATCTCTTGTGGGCGTCCTAGATACTTCACATAGGCTACTTACATACTTTGCATTCAGTACATAAATATATACGTTCTTGCCTTGCCTCGCCTTGCTTTGCATAACATTAAATACGTACAGGCATACCGACATAGATTACATACAGACAGGCATACATTACATTGCGATGTAGTCCATGACATCACATTGTGTATATACATACAAGATATATTTACATGTATACATATGTGTATATATATATATAAAGTTACTACACATACACATGTGCACCTGGCTCCAAATCGACCTGTTTATTCAGTTGCTTTGAGATATCAATTTTAGGCGTATCCCGCAGCAGAAGAAGGGTCATTTGGGTTCCAGCTATGGAAACAGATACACAACACGCATACGTGCAGAAAAATGCAGAAAGACATGCGTACATTTACGTATGTAGTATCAGCCACTGTATATTTACATACATAATCATACATTATCATATAAATATATATATATATATGTATATACATATATATATATATACATATATATACATATACATATTTATATATATATATATATATGTATGTACACATATATGTTGGGCCAATAGATATATCAATAGGTACATATTGCACCGGATATGATTATACATTTTTTTATACATGCATATGCATATGATCATATGTATATATATATATATACATATACATACCATAGGTAGTTCACCGAATCCTCAGTTCTCCTGCACGACATCCCCAGGCCATGCAGCCATTCGCCCCACCGCCGGCGCCGGCTTATCCTCCCCAGATGGGATGCGAGTCTGGAGCGCCGGTGGCCGGTGTTGGCTATTTGGCTTCTAAATCATGAATTTACATAGATTTATGACATTTGCTTGGGCCCAAGAATGTGAATTCATTGATCTATGAACTGGCTGATCATGATATGGCTATGAATATTGTGTGTGTATATGTATAAATACATATGCACATTATTCAGGATCATGCATTGGAGAAAACCAGCCCCCTTTGAGGCCGTTATTCTCATGTTGAGGTGGGAACTAATAGTCCGTCAGCTATGTTGTTGTTCAGTCCCAACTCATTTCTTGGTTTAGGGATAAATCCAACCCGCAACAAATACAGTAAGGGACTTTTTGGGGATTATTTGGGGATTACTTGAAGAAGATAAGGGTCATTATTTTCCATAAGCCATGGCTGGAGGATATCAAGACGGGTGCTCACAGTTGTGCCTGTAAGGTGTGTCTGGTATACAGGTTCGTTGATATTGGGGCGTATAAGTGTGTGTGTGTGTGTAGTTTCTTATTCATGAAATTTGGGCTCTTTGTGTTGCGAATGCTAAGAACACATCATCATGCATGGATAATCCGGCAACGTACTACTTCCGTAATTATTTGTTCTGGGGTGTGATTTCACGAGACTGTAGTAGGATGTATTTCCCACCCGGAAACCCGCTTCCAATCAGCCTGAAGGCGTGCCCCATTGACGGCGCAGTTCTCCAACGGCCCACTGCTGAACACGCAGCCATTCCAGTTGGGGTCGCCCAACTTCAGATGTTTTTTGGGAAAATGAAATTCCATAACTAGGGATACCACCATCAGGCAAACCCTAAACAAATTTGCTCCAACGCCTGAGCCCCCAAGAATCTCGTGATTAAGAACATCAAATTTGCCGATTGAAATTGCCATGTGTCTATTATGTTTGGGGATATTATGGCATATTCCCCTCATTTTTGGACAAACCCAGCGTCTGGGACCTTGGGATCTGCCCATGTGTCACTAGGGATCCGAAACGGATCACTGCTTGCCATATCTCAATTCATTTTAAAAAGACATGAACTCGGGGACTAAAATGTTTCGATCCCTCCCTGCAATTTACACAAATCTATTGCCCAACTAGTAGTGATTAGGATATGATGGGATACTACTCTGTATCCAATCGCTGTGCTCTTCGACTGTGATGTCATGAGATACACCCACTACCTGAACAAATAGAAGATCAATAAAATCAATATTAACCAGTTCAAGGGGCAATTGCTTGTGCTGGCGTCATAACTTCATGTCACGTATTTTGGAAAGGTAAGTTCATATTATCTCATTGTGAAATAGATCCCCCATTGATTGATTGTCAAATCAACTTCAAACTTCAAAACATGTTTAGTTCATGCTGTGGTTGACATTCTAAGCTCTGCCCAGGCATCCGGCCGCTCCAGCAGCCTATGGCATGCGCCCACCAGCCGCGCCACCAGCCATGCCGCCGGCACACGCCGCCCCACCAGCCCCAACGGTGGCCCCCACCGTGGCCCCAACGGTGGCCCCAACGGTAGCCCCTACCGTGCCGCAGCCATCGGCCCCACCAGCGGGACCACCCACACTCCCTGCTGCCATGCCCAAGAGGTCAGGGTTTTGATACGTTTTGAGGAGCAGGGTCTTGGTATGTTTTGATAGGTTTTCTGGGGGAGAGGGTAGAGTTTTAACTGGCAAAAAACAGGGAAGGAATGGGAAATCGGCTAGTGGACTTATTATGCACTCAGGGAATCAAATTTGCAACCAAGAACTGTGCATGGGAAACAAAGATAAACAAAGTAGAGTCAATAGTTGTGGGTTTTATGATTTTCTGTGGTTTTCTGTGGCTTCTTGGTTGTTTTCCCATATTGTGAATACTCGTTACAAAAAGGTGATGGGTCACATGGTCAAGACATGGGTCAGCGTTTTGGTTTTGGTGAATTGTTAGGTGCTGCCAATCAAGGCCAAATGGTCGATTATGTTTTTGGTAAACCATCGGTTTTGGGCCTGGTTGGTGTTCCTGCGCTGTATTTGCAACTTGTTTTATAAGTTCGATGATTTGAATCTGGGAATGCTTATGAGATGTGAGACATCCCATTATTGTCCACCATTCCTGGCGGCGACATCTGTGCCGATTACGGCGAGTAGCTGCTACCTGCTTTGGTTGGTTTGTTTGCAATCTCGCTCACTTTCTTCATTGCCATTTCACTTCTTGGTCGTAGCTGACTATGCAATACACCCAGTATATCCTAGTATTAGTTATTGCCTTGACCTTACCTATTCACAGGCAAGTTGACAAGCATGCAGATTATCCGATAGTTTGCTCACTTGTGTTCCTCTTCAACTTTGGGGGGGGGTCCACCACCCCCCCCCAGCTCCCAACAATCAAGGGGGGGGGGG
>BGPT01000897.1:186649-209705 GCA_003297045.1 Symbiodinium sp. clade C Y103 | reverse complement strand
GAGATCTGTTGGATTCCGAATGGGACTTTACTATGAAATCTTGATATTTCGGGATGCAAAGGGAAGTAGTTTATCTAATGCTTCAACAAGAAGGATTTTTAATCATAATTTGCCGAGTCACGGAAATCGCCTAAATCAAAATCTTCTTGGGTCACCTTCTCAAAAACTCCCAGGGCGTAGTCACTGTNAGAAGGATTTTTAATCATAATTTGCCGAGTCACGGAAATCGCCTAAATCAAAATCTTCTTGGGTCACCTTCTCAAAAACTCCCAGGGCGTAGTCACTGTCAACAGTCAATGGAAATGGGGTACTGTGCGAAGCACCAAAATTACTGCCAACAATTCAGCTCGAGCTATATCTTGCTGGCCCGCCAATTTGCGCACAAAGTGAACCTGGAAGGGTTCATAGCTGATCTTTCCTTGTTCAATCCATTGCCTTCTATCTTCGCTGGTCATGAAAGTATCTACCACAATTGCCAAGGCAGCATCTCGAATGTAAGGGTCAACTACTGCTGACCCATCAGTCCATAACCAACGCGGGTTGGTGAAAGAAGACGGCAATATTTTTGGGTCTGGGACTTCAGGTCTGCAGGCTATTATTTATACCAATAGTCGATGCTTTTTATTGGGATGGGATTGGGAATTTAATCTGGGAGGGGTCAAGTTTACTTACGATGTCGTCATACTTGATGTGCTCATATACAGCTTGACATTGAAGAAATCTGTGCTCAACACTGTCTCGGGCATCGCACAAATTGCAACGGTCATCTGTGCGCAGACCCCATTTATGAAGGTCCACATTCGTTACAATTCCCCCTGTTAAATGTATCAGAAGAAACTTTNGCATCGCACAAATTGCAACGGTCATCTGTGCGCAGACCCCATTTATGAAGGTCCACATTCGTTACAATTCCCCCTGTTAAATGTATCAGAAGAAACTTTCGTTGGGACTCGTGCACACTGGCAAGAATCTTTCTGGCTTCTGCGAAGTCTATGGATCTTTGATGGCAAAGTCTTTTCTAGAGCTCACTCATTCTGGACAATAGTATGCCATTGTAATGTTAAATCGGATATTAAATTTTGAAATCTGTGTTAATGATATGCAGCGTTTTTCCTTTGAACAATTGGATAGCTATCCTGGGGTCACTTTAACCTGGAGCAAATCTAAGTTCTCTTCAGTACGGATATCGGTCCAAAGCAGGATTGCACACGCACAGCTGGAGATTCCCACAGCCGCAGNGGGTCACTTTAACCTGGAGCAAATCTAAGTTCTCTTCAGTACGGATATCGGTCCAAAGCAGGATTGCACACGCACAGCTGGAGATTCCCACAGCCGCAGGATTATGGTTGTGTATCAAGGTTCCTTGCCCAAAAGAATCTTAGCTCCGAATTTGTNAGCAGGATTGCACACGCACAGCTGGAGATTCCCACAGCCGCAGGATTATGGTTGTGTATCAAGGTTCCTTGCCCAAAAGAATCTTAGCTCCGAATTTGTCTTGTCACGATGTGCACAATCGGATCAAGATGTGGGAATGTTATGCTATGCCGTCGCCGGATTGGATTTAGATGTTAATTAAACATAGATCTGGCGATGCGACTGCGAATGTGTACTAATCATTCTTTGGTACTGCATGGACTTCCACTGAATAGAACATTTTTGGGAGAACTGCCGCTTCAATCAAATGTGATAAATCATCATCAGGCAAAGACAAATACTGAATTTTTCTAATTCTGGTTATCCCTGAGAAATTCTCTTTCTGTACAACCCGGTAGGAATTGCTCCCCCATAGCGCATTGGTGCTCCTAGTCCCTGGCTTGTCGGATTGGCTGGAGTCCGGTTTCCTTTGATATCGCCTTTTCGTCTTCATTCATGGTCCAAACCCAGCTCTTGGCCTTGTCAAGAATGAGGCAAAACGCGCGACAAAAGGATTCACTATCTTTGACTGACTTGATTAAGGGAGAAGCTTGATCGGCTAAAGCTCCCAATTATCAACAAACACTATGGTTCAACATGGTTTCCTTCCTGACGCGAAATGATATAATGGTGCCATGCTATCCCACAAGTGTTGCTGCGAAGACACTCAAGGATCACCTTCCGGAACCCCCGTGGCGGAGGTATGCGCATCTGAAAAAGACTGGTTGATAACCACAACTTTTACAATTGATTGAGCATCATGTCCATGAATTTGCTAGCTGCGATTAACTCCGAATGCTTCGAAAACCATGGGTACAATGGCCCTCTGGATGGTGTTGAAAAATTTTACTAATCGGACACAGCGCCGCAACATTTGGTGTTGCACTGCTTGGCTGACTCAATTCGAAGCTGAATTTTGTACCATAGGTTTACGCGCTTCTTTTTGGAAGAGATCCCTGGACACCCAAAGGCGCTATAGTTTGCAATTTCTTTACAACTTCCTAGTGACTGATTTTGCCAAAATTCTCCATATTAGGACAGAATTGTGATTGGTCTTGTGTGTGTCATTAATATGGGTCATCACACTTTGACGGGAGTACGGAATGTTCCATCCACACGAACCAGAAGAGGTCTTGGGGTTTGTGTCTTTGATTGATTTTTTGATGTCATCTAAGAAACTCGAATGTCATCATCATGAAAAATCTTCCATTCGGCAGGTATGCTTTGTAAAATTCTACAGCACTCTTCCGGGACTGGTTCTACATGATTCCAATATTTGCCCCAGTCGCGAAAGAATGCATCTTGCAAAGCTTTGGTCTCATAGGCCCAATATGACGCTTGTAGCTGGACCTGAGGATGATCTACTTTTTCCTGGGTCACGACCACCCTGGCTTTTTGATCTAGGATTCTACATGGTTTATCTTGAAACTTGATCTCAGTGACTAGGTGCCAATGCGGATGGGGTTGGACTTTCATCTGCAAGATCCTTTTGAATTTTGGCGCATCCTTGTTGCATTCAAGTGAACGACTCCTTTATTGATCGCACCGGTGGATGAGGCGATTCTCGGATAACTTTGAATGCATTAGCATTACCCTGGTTTTGCGTCTCCTCGAGAAATTTCTTGAATCGGTGTTTTCTTATGATACTTCGGAGTCTAGGACTGACTTTTGCAACTTGACGCATTCAGCTAAAATGGATTTTGACAGTCTATGTCTAAACCAATTCAATTTTGGCATTTCGGCACCATGTCCGAAAATTTGGGGGAAAACCTTTTGCTCCTAAACCGCGTTCCACTCGGAATTGAGGACAGGGCATGCATGAACACAGTAACCCTTGGCGGTCTTCCATACGGAGGAGTCCTGGCATTTGGAACGCATTTATATACTGGCTCATGACCACGTCCTCGCTGCGAATTCTTGAGTGGATGTTTAGTATTATCAAGAACAGTTTCCCACCAATCTTCAACGGCTGATGACCACTGAGAAATGCTTTGTGGAATGTTGGCATTTTGAAATGTAGACAACTTGAGAATATCTCTTTGGTGCTCGGTTACTGCCTAGGTTTCTTCCATGTGACCTTATGCTCCGGAATCACTCCTCATTTAGTAAACTGAAATTGGGTTATGGTCCGGAAGTCCGCTGTCTAATGAACTTCACCTCTAATGAAAGCTTGGTGCAGCAACGGGTGCATCAAAATTGTGTCATTTGAGGTTGAGTCTTTAAATGTGGGAGCTACTCTGGCAAGCCTTTTTCCCTATGGAGATGTCGTACAGTTTTCCATCCCATGTGCTGGAGCAAAGGCCAACCTTGGAAAGTGCTTAAGGGTGGTTTAATCCCCTGCAATCACTGCTGGTCCAGGCCACTGTGACACCAAATCTAACAACTTTTGAACAAACAATCGTTGAGGTGACGCACTTCCTGGACCGGAAGCTTTTGGTATCCAGGTGTATATCCGTACATGGCAACCGTGAGGATCTCAAACTTCTGTAGCTTAACCAGAGCAAAGGCAATACGGCCCTGGTTCCAAATTATGGATCAATATCGACGTGGAACTTTCGGGATGGGAGGTTAGAAGCTACGCTGCCCCCCCAGAAACCGGCATATGCTTTTCACAAGATGTCAGTTTTGGTCTTTTTGGGCGGCATGGTGCTGATGGGTACAATGTTATGACGACTTGGCAAGTCTGCGTGCTTCAGCTGCAATGGTTTGTGCTGTAGCTTGGGTTTCTGCCAAAAAGAAAACGCCTGCACTGTCCATGTAATTGGTGAGCCACAAGCTTTTATTTCTTAAGAAACCATGTTAGCCACAGTCAAATGTATGGGACCTGGGTTCTGCGCCTCACCGACTGGGAAGAATTTACCGCAGTACCACATGGNCTTTTATTTCTTAAGAAACCATGTTAGCCACAGTCAAATGTATGGGACCTGGGTTCTGCGCCTCACCGACTGGGAAGAATTTACCGCAGTACCACATGGACGAAGCAGCATTTCTGTACAACATCGCACCATACGGCAAGGATCTGGGATAAATGTCGTGCGTAAACAATGTGCAAAATCGCTGCAGGCAAACTAAGCTGACATTAAATGGCAATCACTGGGCGAGTCTGTAAGGACATCATTTTCCCATGAAAATTGCCATTTTGGGCCGTATACTCAATTTCCAGACAAAACCAATATATCATCATGAAATCGTATGACATCCATCATTTTTTGCGGTTTCCCGCAGTCATTTCGCCAATTTGCCAATGGTATGCCCCATGACTTCCACCGCGGCGTCATTGTCTGAGGCAGCGTTGTTCAGGAGCAAATGCTTAAGGCATTCCTTGGGTTTCCCCGCGCCTGCCCCGCGTAGAAACAGCATGGCGCATTAATGTCAAACCCGGGTGAAATCAACCCCTAGCCTGCTTAATTGGGGAGGTACCATTTAAGTACTAGGCTATGACTGTTGGCGGATTCTCCCCTCGATTCAACAACCATGGTTTATTATTCAGGTGTTGACATTATTCAATAAACATGGGAATGCAATAAGATAGTAATGGGCATTTTGGGAATGGATGAAACCAACACGAACCACTTACAAAATACAATGTGGCTGAGTCTGAAAGTAGTCTACGCCCCCCAAGAAAAGTTATTTTCAGCAGGATACAATATACTGAAAAAATATGAGTTGCCAATGGAGTTGGGGGTGCCATATTTCAGGTAAACTCGCACTCGCATTGGTTTTGCTATCCTCGCTGGCTACGTCAAACCCCACTCGTCGCGCAATTCCGGGGCAAAGTTGCGCACGAAAGATGACATGATACAACTGCCCCGCCGGGCCGAAAGTCAACCACGTTGAAAGTGAACACCTTGACTCAAAGCCGATGTTGAAAAGGCAACCCTCCAGGCAACAAGTTGTAGCAGAGCCATTTGCGGACATTTGCTGGCGCCAGCTCAGGTTGCATGCGGCGCCAAACGGGCACGCAGCCGTCAAAAACTTCCACGAGGAGATCAGTGACTATAGCCTATAGTCGCGAAGTGGTGCCCGATAGTTATAGCTGTTAGCTAAGCTGGTTGAACTAAGTCCATTCCCGACTTTAGTGATATTCTTACAAGCCTCACAGTTTCTGCGGGTTTCAAAACCAGGTTCCAAAGCATAGGGACCATCACCTTGTAGGATCCACTGTCCCCCTTGCCCATCGATTTGCCGCAAACAGTGCCACGGTGTCAGCTTCGCCACGTTCGCCTCGCGACTTTGAGGAGATAGGTTTCCTGCCAGTGCAGTGAGACGATCTGCAATTTTCCTCCTCCAAACTACCCTCCGGTGTCATCAAACGTGGCAAGCTGGGAAATCCCCCTATAAATGGAGGTTTCAATGGGAAAACCCCCTATAAATGGAGGATTTCCAATTGCTATGTTTGATTACCAGAGGGTATCTGCGGACTGCACTTGTTGAGCCATTTTTGGGTTACAGCGCCGGTCAGGATCGGCGCCATGCTTTTTGTTGGCAGATGATGCAGTATGACTTTTCTGGGATTGAACGGATGCTCAAGGGTCCCACGGTGGCTATGAGTTGCTATTCTACTGTGGGAACATTTCTGCAGGGAATCAAAACAACTTGAAATAGAAAACTTCCGATTCAGGGACGAATGCCAACAGCCAGTGCTGCAAGCATCCACGGGGCAGCCAACTCAACAGTCACCGCATGACCAAGCAGCTAGTGACTTACTTACGTACGTTTAGAAATCAGCCACTCGCTCGCTGAAGCAATCAGCAACTCAACATCACGCACCGGCCCCCATCACTCGCAACATGACCGGGAAACCGGACCATTCACTAGATCAGCTAGAAAGTCATAGTATTTGTTTTCTGTTCAAGCAGTAGCTGGTAGTTTCAACAGATTCGACAGTCTCAACTCATCCTGTGGGACTATGGCGCCATGGCCCTACTTGGTGCTTCAGCCCAGGAATCTCAAGTGGCACCCCAGCTACAAGAAGGGCAAGTAGGTTTGGTTCATTTGCGGCTGGGGTCCCAACCCACTACAGTAAGTGGGATGAGCTGCATTGGACAGACTTGGATGGTTTGGTACCGAAAATAACAACTCCATCTGCGTCTCCTGAGCAAAAAAAAAAATTGACATGTATTGACTCAGATTTGGATGGCTCATCATATCCTTATGAAACTGGTCGTCATAAATTGAGCTCAGGTCCCTATTTTTGGACAAGCCAATCTTTACTATTGGGCAATTGAATCCCTATTGTTGATGGTTGAATCATGTTGAAGCCTCATGTTGGCTAGTAAATCCATCATTTTTTGGATAAAAACATTGAAATAATTCCTATGATTGCTGGATCTCGACCCCATCCCGCAGATGCTTAAATCCCCATCGGTCGAAAGTGGGTTTGTTGATCCCATGCCCAATGTTTGGTAAATCTTCGTCCCCAGAGAACAATCTCAACCCTGGATCAACAGACCCCCAGGCTGATTGACTAAGGCACTAAGGGGATACCATGCAGTAGCAAATCATCACTTTTGAGGGTAGTCCACCCCCAACAAAAACAATCATCAACCCGGGGTATATTGATCCAGGCTGTTCTGACCCCAAAGCCTTAGTCCCGAGGATCCCGTGTCTGCTGGCTATATCCTATATCTAGACATATCTAGAGAAAAAGCCCCCACTTTAATACTGAGGGGGGTTTTGAATGGGCTGAATCCCTTTTTCACATCCATTGACTATGCGCCCTCTGAAAACAAATGTGGCAATGGAAAATCCACCATTATATGATTTTCCCATTCAAACCTCCATTTTCAGGGGAACGAGTATCCCAATGACTGTCCCCTTTAATCCCATCAATATTTCACAATTAATCAGTAATCCCGTTTATCATCATTAAAATCCCATAAATGATGGTACATCATCATTGTATATCTACCCCAAATCCGGAGCTGACATGAAATCCCCGATCCTGCAAGGCTCTGGGCTGGCGGCATACGCTGCCTCGTGGATCGCTGTCATGTTCAGCAGGTGCTGCCGGTGCCAGGAAAATGTGCCAGAACGGCGAACGGCTGGGTTTTGGTTCACTTAGAAAAAGTGAGATTTTATCAGTACATATAGGGATTTAATGAACATCAATGGGGATATAGTGGGAGATATTACCAAACATATCCAAGTGTCATAGAGAAAGTGACGATAAACCAGCGGATGTTGGGCATCTTGTGTTCAATCAACCCCATATATCTATAGTTTATGATTTACAAGTTGGATTTCCCATCATTTCTGCTGTCGTCCTTACAGTAGCTTGGTGCATAATTACAGGTAGGGTTTATGGTGGATGTTGACAGGGTTGAATCAACACACTGACATGGCATCCCTTTTTGTGGGACGAAGCGAGAACGAAATTTGTGGCGACTCCAAACCGGTTACGAAAAAGGAACTTGATAAGATTTTAGGCAACTGGAACCAAGCCAGACCATGAATTGGATGAAACTAGTAGGCATAAATGAATATGTGAATGGCTCAAAACAATGAGGACAAATAATATTTACCCTCTGGTATATTAACATAGACCCTGAGAATAGCTATTTTTAGAGGAACCTAATCTTCCAATTCCTATCTGCCAGGGTCTATGTTAATTTACCAGATGGTAATTATTGAAGTTATACAGCCCACAGAAACCGATCCCATGCCCATCCTACTGGCTATGTCTTCCCCTCACCATCCCCATGAAACCAGGTGTAAGCGCGAGACTCACCACATATCCCACGTTGTGTAGCTACAAAGCAGAAAAAAAAACTACAAGTTGATTTTGTTCAGGTTAACGATGGATTTATGGTATCTACAGTTACTATATAGTTGATGGGGCTTACAAACCAGCAATTGCCACTAAGCTAACGTAAGACAAGTATAAGTCACTATAAAATCTCCGTGTTTCTAGCTGAAATCCTCATTTTTAATGCCCAAATCACTATATCACTGGGGGCTACGGCGACAGAACCGCCACCTGTGTGTAGTAGCGACTGTCAAAGGTCAGCACGGAGCGCGTGGAGTTCATCAGGACGCGTGGGATGCGGTGGATGGAGGCGCCCTTGGAGCGACGACGCGACAACGTGAGCCCAGGCCCTCAGAGTTGATGTTAGTTAGCTTATAACATGTTCGAACCGCCATTAACTATAGTTCGATAGTATATATATATATTATATTATATTATAATATATATATATATATTTACCATATAAGTACATGTATATGTGTGCATCACTAAACCATTGCTGAAACGCGAGTTCTTTTTACCAACTTCGCAAAACTCGGAACTGTGGCACCACCTTGTGATATTGTGAGCATCAGCTTTCCGGGGGTAGATGATCCCGATCCTGATGACTTGCCAGTTTAGAGCTCCAAAATTGGTCCAACTATAATGCCAACCGAGATTTTTGTGGTTCATGATTCATGAGAATTTCGAAGATCATCACAGTCGTTCAGCTCAGATATGGCGGACATCTCACTGAAGCTAGTTGGCGACCGTACAGTACGGGGTTGAATGAACATGCGATGCAACGAAAAAAACTGCAGAAAACCTGGCGGTCCCAGAACCCGAATTTCACACATGCCCATATCAACTTTGAGAAGTCAGGATTCAGGGCTTGATGTAGTGATTTTGTAAAGCTGTTGCTTGAGTAGGCCGGACTCTTGTGGCAAGGCCCTCCTTGTTGCCACAAAATGGCGATGTAACATTGGCAACCATCGGCTGCTGTCCATTGAAAAACATCCTCCACATCCTCCACACTTTCAGCCACTTGCCTGCAATCCTCTGTTTTTTCTGATTTGTGCTATAGACACAGTCATAGTATAGTTTAAAAGACTGCTTCACTTATCCAATAGCACTCTGCCACGCACGACTAGAATGGTGAGATACGGTAAAACATCAATGGTGTCTGATACGTGGTGAATATACAGCACTGGGATGTCTGAAATACGCTGGAAAACAACCATACGTGCAAGGCTTTACAATAGATCGAACTGATGCACTGCACCTTCTACCAACCGACATAGAAACTCCTCCAGAAATAACAAGGGAAATCAAATACCTCATAGCGTTGCTATGCTTGGTGCGGTGATGTATTTTCGTGGCAACTGACAGGCCGCAATTTGGGGGTTCTCTTCCGTTGGGTGATATGGCTAACGAAGATTCGCCTAAAAGGTTCGTCCGTTTTGGGATAGTTGCACTTACATTCACCATCGTTTCAAACGACATTTTCAATCAGGTGGTAGTGGTAGTTCTAATTGGATGTTCTATGTCTTCCCAAAATTGGAGGAAAGGAAGTTTGCAGGAAACCAATATTTCATAATATTTCTATATATGGTCAAAACTACAGGGTTTCAAACCTAAATGCTCACCGCACTGCAATCTAACCAACTAATTAGTATCCCATTAATATCCAATGAATATCCCATTGTATATCATTGTATCCCCAGCTAAATCACAATTTGTTTGCGTTAAATCACAAGACTTCGCCGTATCTTCCGTCCCTTTTGTCCGCGGTGCTAAAGCAGAACACCAGCCTCTGGCAGCCGCGAGATGTAGCACCTCGGTTGGAATTGGGTCATGAATGAATCTTCTTGGTGGTTGAGCCAGCCCATAACAAAGCGGATAAAGCGGGATGTCTCAGGGACATGGTGCGGATACAAAGAACAAACACGAATAGCAGATATGCAAAACAGGGACGTACGTACTGTATGGGATAGTCAACAAGAATCGGGACATGACTGCACGATTGTGGCATACTATGTGGTAAACCAATAATGAACCACCTTGAACTGGTAGGTCAATATTGGCTTTGATACATTATATAGTCGATGATATAGTCATCAAACATGGTGATATGACGCAAAAAATATGATCAAATATCTGCTGGCCGCAGGTCAGGTTGAGCCACCGATGTTCAAGTTTGGGGAACTCGTCCCAAAGAGGAATCGACCACGAAACTATGATTATTGAAAGCCACTACAACAGCCATAGACATAGTCCAAATATATCCAAGTATAGTACAGACCATAGAGTCCATAGAGTTAAAAGAAACTCCGTCTGGAGGCCTCATGACCATTCATAGCATTCGGTTTTTGATATCTTTTGATCAAATCTGCGAGTGGTTCACTTGAATTTACTTGGAAGACCTCCACCATGGAGAATGAGGTACTCCTGGGGTCATTCTCCCTCTATGTGCTTCAATCATCTAGATATCTCGTCTGCAATTTGGATAAAACATGATAAGACCACTTAGATGAATAATGCATTCAATTTCATTCATTATAACACCACATAGGAAAAAACACATAATTCGTTCCATTTCATCATTCATGATCTGTAAAACACTTCCATGTGTGCCATGGTCAAGGGATGAATTCGGGAGTTGGTCATCCCACCATCAATAGGGATTCCAATAATCAACAATAGAGGCTACATTCACCACGACAAAAGGGGCTAATGATTGTCCTTAACTCTAGGCTGTAGAATATGCAATCCAACTTGCAACCACCCTTCATGATGAAGTAAGAACATAGTAAACCATCCCCCTGGGTGGTTTTGAAATGGGGTATACCTCAAGAATTATGTGAAGTCATCAAATCAGTGACCTTTACCCTTTGTAGTCTAGGAGATCACAGCCAGTCTCTGTTCCTCCGCCACCGCGCTCCGGATTCGCCAGGGCACAGTGCTTCCGTCCTCCTCCAAGGCTTGCGAGACATCGCAGTAGGAGAGCAGAATCTCCTGAGCCACGCATGGCGTTCCAAGCGCAGCTGGAGGGATGTGGGTACCTTCTATAAATTGGGCATTTTCCCACTGCCACGTTTGATTACCGGGGGTAAATATGGGGACTTTAACCAAAAAACATGGGATTTGTACTGGATTTATGTCAAAATAAGCTAGTTTCAAAGCATAAAGAAGCCCAGTTGATAGTTCAGCAACAAAGCACAGGGCATGGTGGTTTAGAAGCATATGAATCTAGGAGAGTGTTGGTTGAAGTTCGATATATCTATCATAAACCATAGTGCTGAACTTAGTTATCGTCTGGCAGCCTACCTGGTGGTTGGAAAATGCCTCACAGTGCCTGACAGTGCTAGGTGCCATGGTCGAGTTGCGTGGAATTGATGGCTTGTGGTCTTTCCACCATGAGATTGGGATGTGATATGGATTTTGGTGCCTGAAGATGATTGGGAAAACCGCATCCACAGGTGAATCAGCATTTTCCCATATTCTCCTTGTGAACATGGCCACTATTGGGGGATCACTCACCATTGACATATCCATCAGTGTCATCTTATATGCCACAATCTAATTTTATGTTGGAAAGTGATGGGAAGCTTGTGTCCACCAACATCTAACAAATCAACGGAGAATCTTTTGCTTTGAGCGTGATCTGGAGGATTCTCCTAGGATTTCATGAAGAATTATTGCGAACAGTTCTTGTTGGCTTGGGGGATGAACAAAAAACATGACGGTTAGTAAAACATGATATGTAATTGTTGTTAATGTGTGTGTGTGTGAGATTAATTTGTTTAAAACATATCTTGTTTCAATTGCTTGATCCATCTTCTTTTAAAGTGTCCAAGCAAACACGTCTATGCAACCAATACATGATTGGCATGACTGGGTGGCAGATATGGTTAACCTTCCCAAGTACGCATGGGAGAGTCTAGATTATGGATCTTACTGACTACAACAACTAAAATAACTGATGGAAACAGCTGAGAATTGGAGAAACCCAAACTAAGGAACTTATTATATGTAGCCAGCATTCCTAACAGCTTGCGATTCTTGGTAGTATCCTCCAACTGTCAAGGCAAGAGCCAACATCCAAGAATGGTGTTAGAAGATTGGTGAGCTTGATCAGGCACGGATAGTCTTGGGTATTCCGCAACGTCTAATTTCAAACTTGCCACCTCCGGCAGAACTGTACACCAACAATTTCAACTCTGTACTTCCTCATAAGCCTTCAAATTCAAAGACCTTCAATACTCAAGTGACTTCGGAGCCGACAGCCTGCTGTTGAGGCAGCTAGTGAACCCGCATGCCAATCTATCCAGTTGCATCATCCCCACCGTCGGCGGCAGGAGCATTTAGGAGCATTTGCGCCATCGTCCTCGTCATCGCCATGCTCGACATCAGTGCCGTCAGTCAACTCGGCAATGTACGAACTTGCATAGACCATCAATTTGGGGCCTGCATCGTCCTCATTGCAAACCAATGCCATCAAATAACTGAACACACCAAGCGTCAGGAGATCAAAAACCAGCCCTAGATCAGTAGGGTTTTAGATAAGTATGGTTTTGGGCATTCCCCAACAATCAGAAACAACATGTTTTCTGAAAAAAAAATGGAAACTTTTACCCGATGAACCGTCCGAACATTGCAAACGTCTCATTCCGTACACAAATTGGATAGAGCAATGCTGCAAATATAGCTTGTTTTGCACTGGTATCTGAGAACACTTGATGAAAGGCATGTTCTGCTCTGGCTTCAAAAGCTTTCAGATACGAAAAGTGGAGAGCGAAAGCTCACTCAGTTGCAAGGTGTTAAAATCAAACCCCCAACAACACAACAATCCTGACAGAGAGGTTGCAAAAACGCTGAACATAGAAAATATATATTTAACCTAAAAACTCGAGGGTTCATTTAATTTCTGGGATGGGTCAATACTCATGATAGGTATTGACTATGACATGTGATATCATCAGAAAATGGTGATGAACATCCATTGGCCAACTATATGAAGAGCGGAGGATTCCAGGGTGAACTCACCTACTTTGATAGTCAAATAGTGCTTCACACACCGATAGAATGTTGTTTCGAACATGTTTGAACCAACTACAATTGAATAAGCATGGTGAAGTGGTTAATAAATAACCATAGCTCTATACCATAGCTAAATGGTCAATATATAAATAAATGAATGAAATTTGGCCGAAACCAACTGGCTCTCTCTCTCTCTCTCTTTCTCTCTCTGAAAGCCGCCAAGTGGCAAAGGTCGTTTCATCAGGGGCCAAGGCAAACAAAGACGACCTGACAACAACATCTAGTGGTTTCCTAAAATAGGGGTGCCCCAAACCATCGAAAATTAGACAATTTCTTATTGAAACATGGTTTGGGGGATCCCCCATTTTAAGAACCCCCTATCTCTGCTTAATGATTGAAGGAACCTCCTCACCTGGTGGTCAACCAAAAAACATATAAATCGTACAGATCCATCTGTTGAGACAGCCTGCTCATTTTAGAAGACCATGGTAATGACTCAGATTTACACACACAAATGGCAAATGGGCATTGAATGAAACAAAAATTGGGGTTCAACCAATAAACACGTGGAAATGACCACGAGGAAAAATGGTTTTTGCATGGTTTTGCAACTGGTGAGATGACATGTCTGTGTGCTGAAAACCCTTACAGCCCACCTCAAAAGCCCAGCCCCATCGAGCCATCCAGCCACCAACAGGGTTGCTCCTGACACCCCAGATCCTGTCCGGGGATAAGTTGCATAAATAGAGAGGTCAAATCAACGATTGACCCCCTCTGTTGCGGCTATCATTTAGCTAGAAAGTAGCTTGGAGCAAACTCTTTTTTTTCCACCTTTCATGGCTCAATCACTTTCTGAGATTGTTGAATCCATAGTTTTCACATTTTTAAATATGTTTGATCGTCCCCTTCATTTATCCAACGTGGCAATGGAACATCCACCATTTATTATAAATGGTATTATAGAGGTTTTTTCCCATAGAAATCTCGATTGAGTTCAGGGATTTTCCACCCAGCCACGTTTGATGACACCAAAGAATCCTCATCCAAGGCACAGAGTCATGTTGGGCTGCCTTCGACACTGCAGCGCCGGCACGCCGCGGTTGGTCCCACTGCCAGCGGAGTTCCGCTGGGAACGTTTGGAACTTCCGCGACGAGCGCATTGGATCAGGGAACGCAGGACCAACTGCCAATCTGCCTTCTCGTGAAGCTCATTTGCCTTAAGGGAAGCTATGCCCTGCCAGGTGATGCGTTGGCATGCATTAGCTAAGGTTGGCTTATCACTCAAACAAACAACTACAGTAGGGTTTACAATACATATATCTATAGTTCACGGGGCTTATAAAGAAACTTATTCTAACTGGGGGACACCAACCTTGATAACTGGATACTTCTTCCCAAGAGATGGTATGATTATACTTCGAGGATCACCCCACGAATCTTGAATCTCAAGTGCTTACTCTAATAAGTGGGCTTACACCCCGATTACTAAGCTGATAAACCACCAATAGGGGACTTGTGAACCAGATTTTTAAAGGAAAACATATCAAGTTAGGGGACTTATGAGCCAGACTTCTTAGTGGGGTGATCCTCCAAACATGTTTTGATCTTCAGATCACTAGCCATCAAATCATCATGAAACCGCCGCTTCCTTGGATGTACGCACTGACCAATCAGTAATGATGTTGCAAATGACTGATGATAATCCCCCATGTATATAAAATATCTATATGTAATACATACATTAAACACGTATAAACATTGTGTGTATGTATATACAGTACATTTATACTCATGTAGCAAATATTCAGCTGTAAACAGGTTATGAACAATTTACCAGCTAGGATGCACATGGGTTTGTTGCAAGAATTGACGTCATGAACAGAAAAAAACATCATGTATCATTACTTTGCCGGCGAAAGTGGCCATTACTTGCAAGCCCAATCCCCATTTTCACACAAGCCCGTATATCCCGAATTCCTGCTTACTTCCTCTATCTATGAATGCATATTAATGCTGCTTTACTCTTTGATGGTGAATATCCTCTGCTATTTTCACGATTGTTGCTTCATGATTTAGTGCCCACATTTCTGATGATTTTCCCGTATATCCCAACTATTCGTCATGAATATCACAGTTTTTATGTCTTTAGCGTAAATCCTTGCTTTGGAGAGTGAATCTCCCAATCCTTATTGATTCAATCTGCATAAATCCACCATGTTTCATGGCAAATAGGCCGAACTCTCACCTCCAAGTGAGTTTGTCTGAGAATTTAGGTTAAAACACCATCCATGGATTCAAAAAGTCATTTTCCCTACATGAAATAGTCAAAGCTTGAGCTTGGGGGGTTAGTCCTCCTTTTCCAAAAACAAACCCATATCCATCGTTCATGCGTCAAATCCCTATTTAGGATGATGAAATCTCCATTTTTCATGTGTTTTTTCATGGTTAAATCCACCATGTCATGGTGAAACCTAGACGAATTTCACCAGCTCCTCCCCAACCGTCCCAACCGTCCCAGGGTCCGAGTCCACGGCCGCGATTTTGTCCGTGACCTGCGCCAAGAGCTCGGGCGTCACCGACAAAGGCGACACGGCGGAACAGAAGGCGAACTGCAGTGGGGCGAACCTTGGACGAGTTGCACAGCGAGTTTCGCAAGGTGACGAAAACCGATGAAAACCTGGGGGATTGGTGATATGTAATGTATATATATATATTGTAATGAGATATCTAATATAATATATATATATATATATATATTTGTATAGATGTATATGTATGTATGTATATATTATATATGTATATATATATATAATGCATGGTATAATATTACTATATATCATTAAATACATGAAGAGATATATATATATATCCAACTATAGATCTGTAGATGGAATCATATGGATAATATCATGGGTAGATATAGTTGGATATAAGTGACAATGATTAATGATATATAATATATTAATCTATATTATACTATTACATCATGGTTATCTTAACCGTCAACACCAGGGATATTCACAATAAATCACCATGTCACAATGTGGTTGAAACATCGTATCTTTTTGGGTTGAACAAATGGGTAAGTGCTATAAGTTCGGCCATAACTATCTGTAACTGGGATGATGTTGAACTGTTCACCATAAATTGTGATTTTACCATGCAACAATGGGGACTTATTTGGATTAATCCAACAAAGATGGGACATTTCTGGACAACGTCACTGGATGTCACTGGTATAACACCATCATACCGAGGATATTCACCATGAATCACCATCAATAATGGTGGTGCCCCATAATCGTTTGCTAAGTTGGTAAACATGACTCCAAATTCTTTATCCGGTCTATGATACAGTACATATATTGAACTAGTTAAATGGGGTCACAGAGCGACCTGGATAAACTATAGATAACTATAGTAATTCACCAAGCTGAAATAAGAATGTTTTGGCATAGTTACCTGTTACAATTCTCACCATGACGTCACAGCAAGGTCGCTATAAATCTTGCAGCTTCAATGATGACATGGAGATGAAGCAAAAATACTATTGATACCTGGCTCTTTTCTGCAACCGAGAACTATCATCGCACGACCTATCAACCATCGCTGGCAAGCTCTATCGCCCACAACCAAGGCACTCATGAGAATAGAGAACCACATCTCCTTAGCGCTAACCGTCACTGTGGGGTCAAAATTGAAAAGTCAACCTGGTTGCCAACAGTCCTCAGTATACTTTGGTAATCCCAAGGCCATAAAACACCTAGCACTTTTACCAGAAATACCCTCCAGTAATCAAACGTGGCAATTGGCAATCCTCTGTAAATGGAGGTTTTCATGGGATAAATCCCTTTAAATGGTGGATTTTCCATTGCCATGTTTGATTACCAGAGGGTATATTAGGTGGTACATTTATTCTCACTCCGCCCGACGGTCCGGTAGAAGTTCACAGAAAGTGCTAATCCAAAAATTGGAGGGTTTTTTCGCCGCCCACAATGCATGCAAGAAATGCTTGCAGGGCTTGGGCCGGCCAACTCTGGGTATGGGTACAAATTCCAGATTGCAGAGATCTGGGCCATGTTTAGTTCGAACATGCACGCATCATCCCATTTTTTAGGTGACCAGATTGTGACCCCTGCCCATTTCACATTTCACACATTTTGGCCACAAATCGCATTAACCGAGTGAGAAAATTCGGGGATCAGTGCCTCTAGACCACTCTGAATGGACCAGAGCGGTTGGGAAGATCGCACCAAGCATCGAAACGGCATCCATTGAACCGGCAAAAACTTGGACAAGTATTGCAGTAAATGATTCTGCTTGGCCGTCTCGTTTCCTGAATCGGTGCCAGATGACACTAAAAATGGCAGGGCCTGTTCTCAAAACAAGGAGGAACAAACAGATGCCCAGGATCTAGACCCACAATCTACTCATACACATGAATGAATAACATTCAATTTTTTCATGTAGATAGCGAACTTGAGTGACGTTTGGTGTTTTTTTCTTCAAGGCCTTAGTAGATATATTTTTTTTTGAGCCTCAGGTCACCTCCAACATAAACTGAACGGTGTTAGGTTGGGATGTGAAGACCAAGAGAGTCATGAATCATGACATTCATCAAAATGATAAGTTAATAATAGTTAATACACGATTTATAGATATTTATAGCATATATACACAGTAACAATATCCTGACCTCAAACCCCATCCCCACCAAACCCCCCAGCCAACCAAAAAAAAACAAAGACAACAAGCAGGGTATCAGGGTCATAACGCAGAACAAGTCTCTTTTGAAGTCTGGATTGAAAGAGAGCTGCTGCACAATTTGCATAGCGCGGGCCTTTTGAGGACTCTTCCAAAATCGTTTCCTCGACGTCCCGGGGAAGTGCAACAAAAGAGAGACAGCGTCCAACCATGGAACCGGGGAGATGTTTGGATTCATACTGTAGATGGAAGAAATCATGCACCAGTTGGTAGATGGCTTATCCCATTATAATCCCATTATTTACCGTGTTTCATACTCATCAATAGTCACCAACTGGTGCAGCAGCAAATCTTTGCACTTGACGCTGGCCAAAAGACAGCGCCAAAATGTCCAATCATGCATTCATCTGGTCATGGATCCCATCCATCACGGATTTGAATCTCTCGCACATCTCCAAGTCGTCATTGTTGCGCGGCCAAAGGAAGCGCCTCAGCATAGTATCTTCAGGTGGGTCAATTCCCNTCATTGTTGCGCGGCCAAAGGAAGCGCCTCAGCATAGTATCTTCAGGTGGGTCAATTCCCACACAGCAGCTCCAAATGTGGTCCCAAGGCGGATCTTCGGTGTGACAAACAGGGCAGCAAGACTTGCTACGGAAAGCCATAGCCTTCACCCTTGCAGACATGGGTGCACCAATCGCAAATGAAAAAGTTGATCCATCTTTTGAAGCCAGTTTCCTAATCATGTTGATCCTATCTTCTGAGAATTCCGGAATCGTGCCAACGNGGTGCACCAATCGCAAATGAAAAAGTTGATCCATCTTTTGAAGCCAGTTTCCTAATCATGTTGATCCTATCTTCTGAGAATTCCGGAATCGTGCCAACGTTGAACTCATGCCTATTGGAATATCTGAGATCTTCAAAATGTTTCCATCGCATGCTCTGACGCAAAAGGTGAGAAATTCTTTGCCACTCTTTCCTATCTCCGATGCCATCCTCCTCAAAATGATCTTCCAAAACTTCATGTTGCCAAATTGCGCCAGTTCTGAACCATCCCAAACGCTCCAAACCTTCCAAGACCTCAACGTCAAGCTGGGAAGTGAGATGACCTTCCCCCATTCTTCGCAGACTATCACGCTTGTGGTACCAAACCTTCAGCCTTCTAGTGAGAAGCGCAGTCCTAAATTCCATGTGGACACCGCCCAAAATGCTCCGCAAAGGACGAACCGCGTAGCCAAATCTGCCAACGACTTTCCAGAAAAAATTATCCAAGCTATCCATCTGCTCCGGCGAAGGAGAAGTGTTGACCCACCCATAGGATGCAATGGATTTGGCATACATGCCCAAGTCTCTGATTCTTTCATGAAGTAGGATAGGGAGACACCCCACTTTCTTGCAAACCTCCTTGGCCTTTTGCAATCTGCCGCCAATCTTTGGAAATGCTGACAAATCAGCAAGTGACACATCACCAATGAGCGCTCCGAGGACCTCAACACAAGGCTTGAAGTGACCGTCATTGTTCATTGGGCAAATGGCTCCCCATTGCGTCTTGTCGGGGTTCTCCAGCAAGTGGAACTTCTCAGCAAACAGTCGCCAACCCGCCACCGCATCCTGAAGCACGACTACATTGTCAGAAATAAGTGTCCTCTCATCCATGTAAATGCCCTGGAAAAGTTTCGCCTCGCACGCACACCTATGTTGAACTTCGTCAAAACCTTTGCAGAGAAGAAGACAAAGAATGAGAGGACTAGCTGCATCTCCTTGTGGAATACCAATGTGAGATTGGTAAGGCTGATAGTGAGCATGCCCATCGTACATCATCCACTTTTTCGATGCCTTCCATTGAGAGAAAAGACAATTGATCCAAGGGTGAAGTTGTGAAGGAAATCCTTTCAGCATGCTACCATGTAAAACGTTCAAGTTGATGGTGTCAAAGCAGTGGCTAAAGTCCAGCGCCGCAATGTAGCCCCAATTCCTAAAAAGTGTATCATAGAGAGCCGCCATGACCTCCGGTCCATGTCCATGAATGTTGCCAGCCATAGAGTCGGGGAGGCATTCCCTAATGTTCCAAATTTGCCTAGACTGATTCCAGGTAGCGCTCCAAGCCCTCCACCAGCACGAAAAAACAGTCAGCGGCCTGAGTTTGTTCTCCGGAATGGTTTTGCTAAATTTGGCACCTTCCTTTGGGATGAAGACCAAACGTAAATGTTGCACCACCGCAGGAGTGCAGCCACGTTCTTCCCAAAGTAGCATTGCGTTCCAAATCATAGTAGCTGCAGCCTTGCAGGAAGCAATCAGCTTGAGATCCAAATGTGTCCATTGATCAAGGCCAGGGCAGCCTTTGATGCCAGAAGCCGCCTTCATGAAGGCCTCCACCGTCGGTCTTGAAGAGCCAAAAGTAATACCGCCAAATCTTTGCTCCAAATATTCACCAAGTTCCTTCTGTCTATCCTGTTCTTCTTCCTCGGTCCACTTGACAGAGTCATGCAAAGCAGTCCAAAAGTCAAACAATTGGTTGTGGCATGGTGTTTGTTGCAAGACCTATCCTCCATAGTGCCAACGGAAGGATAGTAGGAAATCTTCTTACGAGTGAGCCAGTGTGACTTCGCAGTTTGGTCATTCTTCATGCTATGCTTCCAACGATCAATGGCCTGGTGGAAGTCATCCTGCTCAAAATTTCTGATCTGCTTCTCCACAAACTTGATCTCGGTTTCCAGCTGCAAAACGCTGGGAAGTTGTCTCATGCAGAGCTTGTNGGAAGTCATCCTGCTCAAAATTTCTGATCTGCTTCTCCACAAACTTGATCTCGGTTTCCAGCTGCAAAACGCTGGGAAGTTGTCTCATGCAGAGCTTGTGTAGCATCTTGCGCGTTTTGTCATCCATCCTACCGACACAGACATGCCTTTTGAGCTCCAAAAGTCTGCCCAACCTGTTCCTTGCCTTCCGGATTGCCAACTGGTGCAGGATTTCTTCCATACAAGGAAATCACTGAAAAACCCATCGGGACCGGTATCAACCCACGCCGCCATGCCGATTTTGATTGCTATCGAAAAAAACTTAGCGCAATCAACAGCTGACCAGTACATTCAGTAGATGAACATCTATTCTCAAGGTGAATCCCCCATTTTGTGACGGAAAAACGCCGAGTCTCAAGGTGCGGGATACAAGGTGCCACAGCCCGCTGTGGAGCCCGCAGTGCCCTGCAATGTCTTTTACCACCTCAATGTGCGAGAGGCCACCAGAAAATCTGGAGAAAATCAGAGAAATCCTACTCACAAATCTGACAAGTTCAGGCATTTTGGGATGGTTACCTAATTACATCCAATTACCAAGCAACCGAATTTGTTTATACAAAAGTGTACGTCAGTCCAACCATTTTTTTACAGTTAAGTTTGATATTGTATGAGACTATTTACTACTATCATTGTTGTTTATAATTGCAGAGTCGGCAAACAATATAAGACAAGAGTGCCGTTATGTGGATCAAGAGCTGCCAAGCAGGAAAAGTCTTGAGTTCTAAACTCCACTGGCCATGCAGCACAGGATGATTTGGGTACTGTCGCAACACTTTGGCCACGCGACAGCGTGGAACCATCAACCTTCACTTCCAGAAGCTTTGCGTTTGCGACCTCTCTCGCGAAGTCACCATATATAGAATTGAGGAGATGCATCAACATACAGCTGCTACTGTGTGTCCATCGCATCACATCCGCCAAGCTCACTGGACTCTCCATTTTCGAGAATGATGCCCAGCGCCATACACTCTTCGCACCGCTAGGCTAACCCAGCCAGGGTCAAAGTGCCCATCACTCCACGTTGGCCCGCAGCGTTGACTTTTGATGGTGGATTGGAGGGATCAATGAAGATGCGATTGACACAAGAAGAACCCAAAGACCCAAAAGGATGCCTCCGCCCAATAGGAACTCGAGAATGGTGTTCGAGCGTTTCATGCGGTTCTTATGTATATTACATATAGAATATACTATTAACATCTATTAACGTTGGGTCTCACAATGATTCCCTACATACCCTGCCACATCCAAATGGGCTTCACTTGCTCATTTAATTCTGATTGCGTGGTCAACCCATGGCAAACAAAGTGGTGGTTTAGTATGCATACTCTTGGATTGCTGGTTTGAAATTTCAAGACTGATCAAGGGGACGAACTATCACTACATTTGGGCCACATATAGGGCATCCTCAGAACTGCAAACCACTAAGCACGACATCAACCGCCAGCCCACAAGCTTGTCTGAAAATCAGGTACCTCAAAATCTCGTAGTTGATCCTGATTTCTCTTATTACAACTGCTGACGTTCTTTTTGCGTGCAGGGTGCCACCAGGCTCCCCAGGACCTATCCTGCGCCCAGGGGCAGGGTAGGTGAAGAAATCCTTCATGCCAGCCGTTGGAGCCACAGAAATGATGGGACCGAGCCTCCAGGTCCAAGGGGAACAATGCTTGAGGTGGCGCCCCCGGTTGTGGTGGAAAATTCATGAACGCTGCATCGAAAGCAAGGGAACATGGCCTGTTATTCAACAAGCCCTGGAGATTGGAATGATGGAATGTGAATTTTGAAAGCAAAATTGAGTTGTACTTCGATGAACGATTGGGTTTGTGATGTATATAGCTGTATATATATATATATAGTATTATATAGTATCTACTCAATGGGTTTGTATGGGGGTCATTTAACAAACTAACTGCAGGGCACCACCTTGTGGGGGGGCATCGGGGCATTGTTGGTTTTGTTGGTCTGGTTGACTCCATCAAGTTATATAGTTTGATATAATATATTAATATATATATATATACCCACCATAAAATCATCTTAGCCAGGACGTTCTTTGTGACCTCTTTTAGAGGTCACTTAGACCAAAAAGAAAAAGATGCCACTTGTGGCATGCTGGTTTGCCAAGTGACCCCTTTTCTTCTTTTCTAAGTGACCCTTTTGTGGATTTGAGTTCCCTAAATGGNAAAGCGTCCGCGCTACTTTCCTCACCTGTCACAGTACTTTGGGGCTTAGATTGCTATTGCCTCTTTTTCATGCGTGTCAAAGCGTGTCAAAGCGTGTCGTGGGCGTGTCGTCGGAGGGTAGGGAGTATCGGGAAAGAGGTCACTTAGCAAGTAAAAAGGTCACTTAGCATGTAGAAAGAGGTCACTTAGCATTTTGGTG
>BGPT01000897.1:130643-186409 GCA_003297045.1 Symbiodinium sp. clade C Y103 | reverse complement strand
GAAATGGCTAAGTGACTCTTTGATATGATTTTTTCTAAGTGACCTTTTTCAGGGGGTTTAACATGAAAAAAATCAAAAGGGTCACACTGAGTGTCCTGGAGGCAGGAAAACTTCCAACAAACTTACTTTCGTTGGGGATTCTCGTCCTGTCTGGATGGAAATTTGATGACTGCTTGGAAACCACCAGTCAAAGTATACCAGCCATGAAATCAGCATGAAACGGAGCACCCGCCGACCCTGATCGACCAGCCCAGTAAGCTTGACAAAGCCTTGAAGACTTTTAAATTCTGCGATTCGAAAACAAAGATTAAACCCTAACAACTAACAACCGGTTTTGTAAGATGGTGCTTAGTATTGAATGCGGATCTGACAATTCTAGTTTTCCATTTCACACTACTGCAGCTTTAAGTACTCCGCAAAGGGGGAAGCATTTAAAAGGATTTTAAAGGTATGATATGGCAGGATATGTTATTAATTCAATGTGTTTCACTTGTTGTCCAAACTCAAGCCATGCACATACTTGTACAAGTTTTAACCACCTGACAAAAAATCAATGGGTATCATCGTAATAATGATCTAGCTCAGTTAGGGGGAAGTATCCCGCAAAAACATCCACCAGGCAGCACTCAATTCACCAAAGATTCCCCCCAAAGTTCTGCACCACCCTCCCCATGCCACGTCCCAGACACCGGCTAACTCTGAGTCGACTGTGATGGGAGTTCACCGCTGCCACGAATTGGCGGGATTTAGTCAGATTTTTGCCTCAGCCAAATTTGTTGAAGGGAAGACTTGCAGTTGAAGAGCTGAAATTTTTTTTGGGGGTAGCCACCCATGGAAGGTTCAACTAAAAACTGTTCCCCGAAAGCCAAAGAATTGACAGCAACTTCTGGTTCTTGCACGGAAAACTCTGGTTGGGTTTCAACCGTTGATTTTTCGCAAAAAATCAAAAGTGTGCTGGTGAAAGTGGCCAAATATCTGGCCAGTTGATTTCCAAAGAACGTTAATGCAACAAGCTTGAAATCCTTATACAAGAGATCTTCCATGAAAGCAGCCTGAGTCTGATGACACCTGCGGATTCGCATCTTTCGGATCGGCCACACAGTCAGGACCCAGCGAAAATGGATTTGGGCTGCTTCATGATGAGGCAATGTTGTGGAAAATCGGCAATTCTTGACAACTATATAGTTTGGCGATCCAACATCATTATATATTTGGAAAATTTTGGAATTACCCTGGCACTGTTTGCCAGAGGTAGCTTGGCTGAGGTGGGTCGTAGCTTGCGGTCAACTAGCTGGAATCTTAATCCACTTCTTGTCTATAAATCCCTATGAACATGGATTGATGGCCATCCCACAACATGCGTATCTAATCCAACTGGCTTGACCATGGCGCATATGAGAACTTTGAACTGTATGTTGGAGCTGAATCTCAACTTTTGCTGTTTATTTCTGAGGTGATGATCAATGGATTGGTGAAAGGGAAAATTTACAGGAAACCATGGATTTTCCCTATCAAATAAAGGGGTTTCCTAAATTTTCCCATTAACCAATCCATTGAGAGTAATGACACAACAGCTACTTCATGTCCGGATTCCCAGACTGGTTGATCCACAATCTCCCGTCTCCCGTCAGCTAGCCCCACCTACGTCTTGAGCAACTAGCAATATGGAGCGACTAGACTAGTCCCATCCCCCAATCATATTAAACATCCCTATGTATTCATTCTATGGGTGCTTAATATTAGGGTGGTGGGATTAAAGGATAGCATATTATCAAGCTCAAAGATCAATGAAAATGGGCAAACTCAGGGATGGACCAAGAATTTTGGTATTCAAGTATCCCTTCTGGGGGTCTACCCCGGTCTGATACTTCTGACACATGCCCAAATGGATTTGTGCAACAATGGTGTGTGGTGTACCCCGAACTCTACTGGCGAATCATCATATCATATCCCGTTGACAATTGATGTTTTTGAAGTATACCCATCTTTTCGGACAAAGCCGACTGACTATGCAAATCCCAAGGCTCAATTGGCGTAGGCCTCTCTGCTGCAGGTATACGCGCAAACATTCTTCGAGGACCGCTTGCATTCAGCGGTTTCCAAGCACTCGTAGAAACCTCCAAGACAGAATAGCAAGTAATTCGTGTTCGAAACCCTGTGTTGTCCAATTGTTTTCTTGACATCGGTTGGTTGAGAACAGGATTCCCCATTCATTGATTGCGATAATCCCCAATATATTGATTAGTATCATCCCCGAACTAATCATCAACTAATCAGGCTTCAAAGTGCCCGTTGAGTGACCATGGTAGGGATGTTACACGATCCAATCGACTGGACACTATCAGTACCCTCCGGTGTCATCAAACATGGCAACGGAAAATTCCCCCCATTTATAGATGGTTTTCCCATTAAAGCATCTATTTAAAGGGGATTTCCCAGCTACAAACCTCCACTTAGTAAGGGGAGTTCCCTCCCATTGCCACCTATCCCCTCCCTTGAAATACTCGTCAAAGTTGGTCAATGGCTATCATGTTAAATATGGGTCGTGATTATCCCAAATAAGCTCAATAGTTCAATAACCCGCTATAGCACAACCAATCAACCGTCGCAGTCTGAACGGCTCAGATACTATCATTGGGATGAGCATCCTCACCAAATAGATGGTTATAGAGTTATAGATAGCTATATATAGTTATACAGTCCTGCATACTGCATACTCAACAAAGAGCAGCTGACAATTGAGGTCCCCAAAATTGGGATCCTCCCACCTCCAAGACAAATGGGCAAAGCCGAGCAGTTCTGTCGGATTAAAGCTTGTAGAGGTTCCAGGTTCTTTGGAGTCCTGGATGCACCGCCAGGCTCGGCAGCATGGTGCTGGTATAGATGATATATATATATATATCTATCAACAGGCAAATTTCAGGAAAAATGTAGACAACTATGCCAGTACCATGAACGATCTGGGATAGGAGAGTCATTTTCTTGGTATTTTGCTTTCTCTGCGATTTGGTCCGTGATGGCCATCATTTGAAACTGAGGAACTGATAGATCAAGATAAGAGATTGAACCGTTAAAATCAAAGGCAATAGTCTACTAGTGGTACTTACAACATCTTACGACCTTCATATATATATATATATATAGATTAGATATCGAAAGACCACCTTTATATCATGCATATCTATATTCTTTGTGAATATCCGTTTCACTTATGTGGACATGTGCCCACTTATGCTCTGAATGCCTAGGCACAGTCTCAGTAGATCCCTAATACTGGAGGATATTGCTATTGAAAACCGTGGTACCCTGGTGAGAATCAAAACAGATGGTAAGTCAGTGGATGTTCATTCCCACGCAATCTTGTCTCGTATAGATACTGACGCATTCCCATCCGGATGTTTCTCAAAGACCATAAGGTTTTCATGTTTGGAGGCCCCAATTCTGATAATCCTGCTGTCAACCCATGGGCTTCAACAAACCTACGGCAGCACTGCTTTTCTGCACCTTGAAAAATCCAAATCTCAAGGAGTTCATAACGTTTATGTCCCAAAAACGCAACTACCTGTCAGGGCTGCGCAAAAATCTTCGATTGCCAAGGCTCGTGATCTTCAGCCGAACATCGGCAGATTCAAAGAAGTCAGGGTTCGAAGGGATCAAACGTCCAAAAAGTTCCTGTCTCGGAGCCCACGCATTCCTCAGCTACCGAGGGATGTGCCATCTGGTTATTTAACATAACATAGCTATGGAAAATCACAGTGTTTAATGGGTAAATCATCATAAATCAATATATAATATAAATCATCTATTTCTACGGGCCATTTTCCATCGCTGCGTTAAAATAACCGATAACTGCATGATGACTCGGGGGATGTAGGACCATACCTTGATATAATGGGAATATGTTTGGGGATATCATCCACCGCAAGGATGGGGGATGGTGACCTTTCAGAGAGCTCCACAACAGTGCCCAGTTTCGGGAGGGCAATGGCAGTTCTTCGTGGTTGATAGTCATTCTAGATGTATATATAATATATATATATATACATATGAGTATATACACACAACTCATAACAATCCATCCCTGCTCTTTGTGAAAAGGCGACCTGTCCAAAACCCAAGATACTGTAGTGGGTCCTTTTCTGAGACCTCCTAGATTGGTGTGACATTCAATTTTCACTAAGTGAGATGCATCCCCAAGAAGAAGAAACCCTGTTAAATGTTGATTGCTGATTGTTGATTTTTGACTGTTGGTTGTGGTGGTGGTTGTTGTTGTTGTTGTTGTTGTTGCTGTTGTTGTTGTTGTTGTTGTTGCTTTTGTTTTTGTTGTTGTTACTTGTTACTTGTTAATCCATGAAAACGCTTGGAACCTGCGGGTCCCCATGATGAATTGTGAAACTCGCGAACAACATACTTGGCAAATCATGGTAGATCTGGCTAGTATAACGCCGCACCACAATCATCAAGCAACCTTGGCCTTGTAAGTGCCAAATTGTAGTTGGACCCCCTACAAGCAGTGGTCTATACTGGAATATCAAAGATCCATGGTGTTGAGGAGTATGAAAAACCTCGGTATCTTTGGACCAGAGATCTATGGATCTGAGCCAGGCACCATGTTAACTCAGAAAATTCACTTTGTCAAATGGATGTTCATCTCTCCCAAAATATTACCCTCTGGTTATGACTAACATAGCCATGGAATAGCTGGCTAATTTTGGATGATTTTCCCAGCTAGAAACCTCCATTTAGTTCGGGGATTTTCCATCATATGTTACCATGATATCTGTTTTGCAGCACTTTTCATGTCCAAAAACTCTTCGAACGAATCGTTAGCGGCAGGCGTCACGCGAAGTTTCATCATGGGTGAATCAAAGGGCCCTCCACAGACTTGGTACCTGGCACTGTGTGCAAATTCTAGTACTGCAAATTCCTGAACTGGGCGGAAAAAAAGCAGGTACAAGAAGCACCATCCAAAAACCATTATCCCAAGTGAAGTCTGACTTACGTTAAGTAATCATCATCCACACTTGGTACCTTCAGACTATTATGTATGAGTGTGTATTTATGTGTATTTCTTGGTAGCTCCAACTGGCTACCTATAGCTTCGAATCGTGCCCCTCCTAATCACCAAATAGCAGATTGACCTTACAGTGATGCAATCTAAGGTCGGCCAGTGAAGTTTTCAAAATACAATGGTTTCAACTAAGATCATGAGGATCTGCCGAAGACCTGCTTAAGGATTAAAAAGGAGAGAAAAGACAAGTCCCTCCGTGTCGTGATTAATCTTTGACATCAACTGCTAATGGGGCAATAACCATTGGTAAACGGAGGTTTAACAATCAAGACATATGGAATTAACCAAAACTGTACAATATGTTGCAGCAACTTTCAGCATGTTGTTGGCTATTTCATAATTTTCACTGCCATTTTCAGCAAACAGAATGATTAGAACATATTAGGACTAGTAAGCAATCATTTACAACCTATCCAACCTGGGTTTACCCACTTATCATGATTTTCCTGTGATAAAGTTGACCTAGCCTAGCATAGGATCTTGCTATCCAGTCACATGGATTATGGAAGCAACCCAGTACCCACAAACATCCATCGCTGCAGAATAACTGTCCAAAAAACGTCTGCACCTGTGATTTTTTTCTGGAAAAGATCACTTGGTGATTGGTAAATACCCCACTGAACCCATTTCAATCAGCAGTCGTGGAATCATCTCCCTGTTCAGTTCACTCAAGACTCAAGATCAGCGAGAACCCCCGCAGTTACAAATCATGCCTGATTCGATGTCAAACACCAGACTTCGAATCTCTAACTTGCAGCAGAACCCAACTTACTCCTGATGTCAAAGCATGTCACCACCCGAAACGAGCTCTCCTATGTGCAGAAACCATCAGAAACCGACAGCCATAGTTCAAGGTCAACGACTATCTAGAGAGCTTGTAGCTAGTGACTGTATCTGGTAAGTTCAGTGGCGATCTCTCCGCTGTGTGTGTTGTTCCATTTTTTTGAATGATACAACACAATCAGTGTTTTCTTTTTTTGCCAACAACTTTGACAATATGATGAGCCTAGAAAAGTCTGGATGTTGGGCAGATTTTCAACTTTTCCCTGTTATCCCCTCCCCACCTGCTATAGAGGAAATCTTCCTGGCACTGCTGAAAGGTTGGGGTTCCTTCGCTTGTCAGCCAAACACCTGAGAGGCTGCGAACAAAAAGAAAAACACCGCCACTCCCAAATCTGGTCGGGGATCAAAACTGAGTTGATTATATGAAGGATTTGTACAGCAAACGTGCAGGAAACCATGCTTTTTACTCCGAAACATGCAGGTCATTCAAAGCCCTAGAAAGTCGGCCGAGAAAATATTGCTCTTCTAGATGCCAGTAAAAGCATGGGAATGACTCGATTTATGCTGGAACTTGCATGTTTCAATGCCCGAACTCACCATTCCCAAGACATAGTTCCGTTCACTCCGAGCATGAAGCAAAAATTTGCAGGAAACCCGGCGAAGGACGTTGTTGTGCAAAGTCTAGGTATTGGTGTCTTTTGTTCTTATACTTGGATGTGCATTCCAGGCACCGAAAGTGTTATATAATCACAACATGTTATCCCATAAAAATTCCATGAAATCCCACTAGATCCCAGTACATCCAATAAAATCCCGCAAGATTCCATTAGATGCCATGAATCTGGGCATATTCCCAGATAATCACTGGCATTTCTCATATCCGATGCCTCCCACCTGCCAGGGCACCATCCGTCCACTGCAGATGGAAGTTGGGATCTTCGACCAACGCTGCCAGGGTCACATCGAAAAAGCTGCCGTTCCAAGGGCCCTGGATGGCCTTGGGCCGCTCGAGGGCGACGCGAAAAAGTTCGGGGAGAACTTCTCGTATCATGTGGATTCTTGGTTGATATGTATGGTTGGTACAGGATGGTACAGGTATATGATCGGCTTTTAAGCTATGTATAGATGACTCCTCGGAAAAACAAAGATCAAAAGCACATTAGCCATTGGAATTGGTTTTCAGGGAAGACATGAACATGTTCCAATCATAGCATTTGGGGAGGGTATAACAGTAAACAACAATAGAAATATGAACCATTGTGGTCATTGAGAAAAATCTTCCACGTTCTTCCATGATGAAATATTTTAGCTGTGCATTCATGACATTGCTTGGTTCCTACATCATTCTATGCATTCATTGATCGGATACTCATCTCAGTTGGATAGTGTTTTTCAATGTTTTTCACTGCTGGAGATTGACCCGCCAGCCGTTAAACGCAAAATACGGTGAGTTGGGGAATATGACCTGAAGTAGAGATGGGCGACAACACACATTTTTGAAACAGCTACATAACCAGTTTCAAGTTTACCTGGAGTTGTTGATTCAAAGAAAATGGAATATTGATATGTGCAAATGGTTCCGATGAAGGTTTACCGAAACTATTGAGTACTTGGATACGCGGACCCAGAGATTGTAAGTCTTGGTAAATCATCATGTTTAGTTCACCCGTTTACACATGGGATATGCCAAACATACACGGGTTAGTTTTATTCAACGGTAAACCCCATGGCCCATACCAGATGAATAAGTCCATCCTGGCATGGGGATATCACCACATTAGTCATTAACATAACATATTGGTTCACACCTCAACACCTTATGGGTCCAAACCCTGGTACCCTTCTGTTCGCACCAAACTAGCTGTAGCTGCTAGTGATGGATGTTCATACCCCAAATTGTGGAATCGTTATAAGTAGGATTATCTTATCATCCACATTATTTGGTGAATAGGTTCAGTACCATTGTATTTATGCGTTAAATCTCCCTGCACCATTGTCATTGGATAATATATGATAATACTATAAAATATTTGGGTAAAATACGCTAACTTGATCCATCCATACAACTTGAACCATCCATATTCCAACCCCCAAAGGCCGAGACGCCGTTGGATCGTACGCCAAGGTCACCTCAAACTCAAAGCCTTTGCGATCCACGCCGTGGGAGACACGGATCGTCACGGGCGCTCGACTTTGTGCCAGGACGGTGTTGACCGGAGGAGTGCCTAGGCCGAAGAGTTCTTCTTGGCGACTAAAGGATGGTCAAAGTGTATGTGTAATGTTGGTAAAACAAAGCCATAAACCATGCCCAATGACTCACCATGAATAGGTGGTATATACTATTCCCAGTCATGGGTGGTTTATGGCATTGTTTTACCCACATTATAGAATTTTTGGGAAATGAAGAATTGAAGGATTTTTGGAGTGAATGGGTGAACGATACTTTGAGAGAACATGAAGAATTTGGGTTTGTCCGAAAATACACCAAGGTCCCATAGTTTATCAGCATTTTCCCAATGAAATAGCAAGTTTTGGGGTATACACATATTTATTTGAGGATTCTTAGGAATAAATTGGTAAACTAGAGTTACACACTGACACCATCGTTTGCCCAAGAATTCAAAGGGCATTGTATAATATTGTATATATTGATATATGTTACGATAATCATGTTGATATGTGTTACGATAATTGTTGCAGGTCCTTAGAGACTACGATGATGGACTTCTTACAATCCTTCAACATCTATCTACAGTACTTCTCACCATTTAGGGTGGGGGGGGTTCGGGGGGGCACTGTGACATCTTTATCAAGCATGTCATATTACGCTACAGATGTGTCAGAGCTTCAGCCAGTGGGTCTCATAGCTCAGTTGGTTAGAGCATACAAATAATAACCGCAAGGTTCGCGGTTCCGAGCGCGTGTGGGACCACTATGATGCTCCTTCCGTTTGAGGGTAAACGACAGCGTTTGACCGTAGAGTTACTATATGGCTATGGCTGGAAAAACGGGTATGGATCGGGGGTATGGATCAATGAATCAAGGGTATGGATCGCCTTTGGGTCCGGGGTATGGATCGGGACCTTACACTTGAGTTGCAGCCATATAGAGATCTGCTGTATCATAATTTTAGGTACATATCATCTGGTATCCATTCGTATTGTGAAACTAATCAACTATTGAACTAGTGTCCAATGTTCAGGTCAATAATTTGGACTGATTTTGAGCCAGAAGCTGAAGGGATCACGTTGCCATTCCCGCTGCAACAATCGGATCTCAGCCACCCATGGCTACCAAAAAACAGAGATATCCCTGTGAAATTCCCTTGTTCCCGAAGAAAGGTCGGTACTGTATCATAATTAGAGAGAGCACGGTCTCCAGTGATGGATATATCTGGTGGTTGTTGTTATGCATTTTTTTCCATCAATAGTCATCTATGCTAGTCATATCCCAAAGTAATGCTGGAACTACCCCAAAGTAATGCTAGGACTCTCTCAATTTCTCGTCGCAATAACAAATCTTATACAACCATTCCATATAAGCTCCATAGCCATTCCATAAATGCAACCATATAAAATCAATGGTAATAGCCTGCATCATCCATTCATTCCTGCTTGGTTCCCAGATCCTCAGCCAAAAGTTTAACTTGGAGTGTCTATGTGTAAAACATATTAAAACATACCATTCTCCCCAAAAACGGCACGAAAATCTAAGGGTATGGCTGGCCGAAGGGCCATGATTCCATAGCCAGGCTGCCGTTGTGGAGCGAGATCTGACTCCCTTCCATGAAGAAGTTGGAACCATTAGATTCCACCTGCTCGAAGGCTGGAGGGAACCATTACATGGTTCTAGAGTTCTAGCCAACTTAGTCAACTTAGTGCATAAGTGGTGTATACATGTGTACATATATTTAACACACACACATGTATATATATATATATCTTATTTACATACTTAAATCTATCTATATATATATATGTATGTACAGATTAATGCTTGTTTAGCATATGCTTATGATTGCTTATGTTAGCTATGGAAAAAAAAATGTTCACTCCCTCTGGATCCGGATACTTTTTAAGAAGGGACTAGACCGCGCCAAATCAAACATGTCTGAAAACCACCAGCCAAAGCACCACAAAACGTTCAGATTTTCATATTCACTACGTGTGCAAATATCTTCAGGGACCCCTAGGAGATCAGGCTAAACGGCTGGAATCCAAGCAGTCGTTAACTCCTGAGCATTTCGAACTTGGGATTTTGGGGACTTGCAAGAGGAATTTGTATATTCCTACTGTATATTGTATGTGGCCAAGTAAGTGCTTACTACGCCCGGGTGATTGATCAAGGCACTTGTTTTCACCAGGCTGGTTGCCTTCTGTAGTGAGAATCTCAACCTGAGGGGCAATGGGGACCATGATGTTGCCAAGCTGCATGGGTTTTCAGTGCCAAATTTCCAATCTGAAGTGACCTGCAGCAGAAGTTGACCATCATCTGTGGTGAGCTTGTTGCGAGGTCGTTTTAGTTTGCCCAAATTCTCATGGTTTTGGATTTCAATTAGGCTAGGGTGTCTGTGGAAAAAGCAGCACGCTTAAAACGAAAAGACTCATTAACGTCCGAACAACTCAACACGCAGAAATTGACTGACATTTCTCGCAGTAGACAAAAATGAACCTTTTGTACCATTTGATGAGTGAATAGTACGTCTTCACATAATAGGGCACCTTTTGAGAGCTCCTCTGTTGAAGTTCAAACACCGCACATTTCACCATATTTGTTTGTATTGCAACAAAGTCTGCCTGTGCTGCGTTTTTGTTTCAGCAGTGCATTTACTTGCATAAAACTCCCATATTAGGCAGCCTCCGGACATTTCTTACGACAAGAAAAAACAAGCTCACTGTCATCCACTACAAAATCAACAGATTTGCGGCGCCAAATTTTGGAAAGTGTACGGATGGTCATGGACATAATCTATAAGCGAAGTGGATGAAGACATGGCCGTCAATTTGGGATCAAAATTCAAGGCCGAAACAATCACGTTGAACACTGTTGCTATGCCGATTAGTAAACGAATGACAACGATGGCTATAATCCAGTTCTATGTGAGGTTCTAACCACAGGTGAGGAACCAACTAATCCCGTCTATATAGAGTCCACTTCATTCCACTTCCAATTGCTGCAATAGTAATCATTCAAGTTTTGGCGTGCCTACCAAACGCAAAGATAGCAATTCCAAAGCAAACAATCACCCCTTCATGGACTTCTTCTCGCACCATGGTAAAGTCCTAGAGTGAGATCACTATATATCTATCATTATAGCTATCATTTGCCACCCAACAGAATGACATCCCAGAAAAAAAAAAAAAAACATGTTCGAAGGTAATCTACCATGAACCCTCCAAGATGGCCAGATTCCTAGGTGCGGAAACTCCTGAAAAAAAAACAACGAGACCCCGAAAAAACGACTGCCCAGCTGCGAGGGGTCCAAGACTTCTGACTGCATGCGACCTGGAGATGTCGAAGTCCTCATGGCGGCCAATGATTTTCCCATGAATACCCTCTGGTAAACTAACAGTTCGCTATTGAATGAACATGTACCATTTACAGTGGATTTTCCCATAAAAAATGGTGATTTTCCATAGCTATGTTAGTTTACCAGAGGGTAGTTCTTGGATCATCGGATCCGGTGAATCACTTCTCCATGGGGTAAGCTACGAATCGAAGCAGTAGGATGATCCTCCAAGTGCTTCAGAATTTTGGAATGCCGTGAAAAAAACAACGCCAGTGCTTGGTGAAAGGTTTTGAACCGCCAAATTGGCTGAGAATTCTCCCAATGGATCCACCAAGTGGCAAGGGCGTGCAAGCCTTCTGGCTCTTGTCTTTGCAGAGCTCCCCTTTCAGATCCAAATCTCTCAAGACTTGATTCCCCGAAATCTCCGACGGTTCCTCGGCCGTCGTGCTCTCGTGACGCCAGTGAGCAGGCTGGCAAGATGTCCAAGTCAAGCCCTCACATCTGATTTGATGGACATCCCATGTATCCTTTTCAGACTGACACAACTGTTTCATCTATGCCCCATACAAAAAGGATCACCCTCCCACAAGAAGAGGGGTTGGTCCGCTAGTGAGGTCGCAATAGAAATTGTTCTGATCTCAGGACAGATTCTACCATATATTGGTTGCTTGGTTAGAATCTCCGGCTTTCCAACCTCTACACAAACCACATACCAACCATTTATCCCGTCACAAATCCTAGCATTCCCTGATTTAAATTCTGTACATTCACCATCTCTCCCACCACAAATCTCATTTCACCCAGCTATTTCAAGCCATTGACCAAACACAAATCGCACCATCTTCGCCAGGCATCCGCCTGGTGCAGCTGCAAACAGTCCAAGGAGCTGGGAGCGAAGATGAAGAAACAGCCAGTGAGGCTTCCTTGGAGGACTACTTTCTGCAAAAAGAAGGCCCTGAAGTATTTAAGAGTCATGGCCATGAGATGATATTATACATATATATATATATAAATGTTAAATCCCAACTACTAAAAAAATAAGATCACTAACTATTAAACAACAAAACTCACATAACTATTGAACATCCCCATGTTTCAAAGATAAATTAATTAAAGATTGACATATATACCATGGCTATGTAGCAAGTTACCAGAGGGTAGTCACTGGTGTCATCAATCGGAGACCAGGAACTGCTTGGTAGTTTCAAATGTGTTTGATCTTCAACCATAGAAGTGGGATGAAGTAGGTTGATGATTTTTGTTTACCCTCTGACAATCAAACATGACTCGCTGGAAAATCACCCATTTATACATGCTGTTCTTGCAGAAAAATACAATTTCCTTCCTACATTTTCCAACTTGCCATGATTTCTGAACGGCACCTGGAGCAGATCACCAGATGTGCCAGGCATCATAATTGGTTAAATCCTACTGGGGATATTGGGATTATTGGGATATTCGACATAGAAGTGAGTTGCAAGATGGTGCTTGCTCACTTGCCGTATGGGAGGGAACTGGCTATTGTTTGTGGGGTTTTAGGCCACTAGGTCGTGCACCCCAGTGAAATGTCTTTTGGTTTATCGCCTCACTAACCTGACATACTTACTGTAAATCCAATCATTAACCTACTTATGGACCAAATTTGCTAATAGTATGATAGTAGTTCCCCCGCAAAAAATGAAGATGCCGACAAGTTTTGGCGGGATGTAATGAATTTCAGTGTCCTCCAGTCCGCAGCTTTCCAACTCTTCTATCAACTTCTATCTATTTTGCGGGGGAACCTTAGGGGTCCGATGCAATCAACAACAACCGGTGATGTGGAGCGGTTGAGCCATCTGCTCATCATCGTCTCAGATAGGATGAACAATGCAATTGAGATCGTAGGTAGATGAAGGCTGCCTGGTTGAGGCACAAAAATGGAGCAAAGGCTGGAAAAATGATAATGGTGATGATGATGATGATGATGATGATGATGACGACGACAATGGCGAAGATCTAAGTCTAGCGGACACATCTATGTCCAGTCCTGTTCCACCAGTCCCAACTCCATCGCTGAAAGCGACGGACTTTGGACTCGAAGCAGTTGGCATGTTTGAAGCAGTACGCTTCGCAATCCTCCTTGGATGGAGACATATTGGCTCACTCGAAATCCGGGACCCAGTTGGTATGTGGTTAATCTTGGTTCATAACCATCTAATCTGATGGTATGTTTTCCAGTTCCAAACCGTCTAAAACCGTCTAAAACCGTCTAAAACCGTCTAAAACCGTCTATAGGCCCTATCTCTATCGGGTGCAACCAGCACTCAGAAAGGTGTAATCAGCAATTCTTTGGGATATATATGTATAATTATGTATATAGGGACCTAGAATGTGCAACCAATAAACAGCGAAACACTCCAAATTTTAGGGATAACTGCTTTCGAGCCGTGCCCTTTTTGTTCAGTCAAGTGTACCGGGGTCCACTACCATTCAAAATGCTGATTGGTCTCTGTGGGGTTGAAACACAAGAAGAAATTGGCAGGGTACCTATTACGATGACTTTCCAAAAACTAGATCAAATTGCTAGAGACTACTGGAGGGTACACTTGGCACGGTTGGGTACCACAGGTTTGTTGAAGCTGTTCTTTCTAGCCATTGGGGAAAGTTGATAAGTTTGGTAACCTCCAACTGATCTCTGGCGTCCGACCTACCATCCCCAGCGCTACATCCCGGCTCTGGGATTATGACGTTGAACTTAGCCAGTAAGGCTTCCGGGGTAAATATCTTGCCCCAAGATCCTTTGCTTAAGTTGGCTTTCCTAGATTTTTTAGAGGCTTGGCAAAGGCAACCACCTTCAGTACACTTCTTACGGGCCTATCAACCACTTTCATCACTTATGGCTTTGTCCCCAATCCATAAGATGGCCGCTCTTGGCTGCCAAGAAAATATAAGAAGCATTGAACATCATTTAGCCGGTTCGTAGATTTCCCGATTCAAAGCAAACAAAAAACAAAACAAGCGGGTTTCCACTGGTTGATGATAATGTGTCTTGTTACAATGCCCATTTTATGGGTAAAACTGTAAAACCCATTTTCAGACATCCTTCATCCATTGAATGCGTTGATCAATTCCTATGTTTGTCGGCTAAACCATGCTGAATTCACCTTCATTTTTCCACGTTTGATGGTTCAGTGGCACCCAAGGTCTACATCCATCCCAATGCCACCGTGGAAATCCTAATATGCAATCGGTACTTTAAATAGCTATCAATGGATTGATGACCATGCCCCAATACGGTTAATGTATACCATCCAAATAACTTGACTTGAGTGGGGTGTATATCTCATGAAGTCCCCATCAATATCATCAATATCTGATTAAATCACAATTTTGACTAATTGGATGAAATCATATTGAGTCACCTATAGTTGGCTATACAAGTCACACTAAATCATATTAAATCACCATATTTTCATGGTGAAATCCAACGAACTTGGCCCCACAGCCAAGTGTCCGTCTCCTCTGCCGGCCGGAAGACCGTCGTGAAGTGCTTCGGGTGAGGTGCTTGGCGGATGGGAATGCCATAGGGAATGTTCCTGAGCTGCGCTCGGTCCATGCTGAAGGATTCCCAAAAAAGGGGATATAAATATTAATCCCAAACGGAGGTATAAAAGATTCATAAGTTCAGGGAACTATGGGATTCATATGATATGAAAACTTGATTTTTTCAGTGTCTATTCATGTATTGTATTCCCTGAAAATATGAGATTTTCATTGATTTTCCCAGTTCCAGGGGATCCAATGGGACAACAACCTCGTCTGGGTCCATGTTTAACCTCCAATGGAAAAATGAATCCGATCTTGAGTTTCTGCAGGTTTGAGATCTTCACTTGTTTCAGATTGAAGTTTTTGCCACACATGGACACAGCGATAGGTTGTTGTGTGTGTTGTTACTCCACCATGTCCAAGCGAGGGAAAACAGGCCCACAGGCCCACGCAGAAAGGCTACTGTTGCTTCTTGATGTCTGTGTTGCATATGAAAAAGGAGGATACTGCACTGAAAAAGGGCTGTTTGAAAACGCTTTGGTGTATTGTACCGTGTTTCCTGCTTATGTTTTACCTATCGATATTTTGTTTGTTTGTTGCGACTTAGCTACCAGCAGAAATGAAAACTGCTAGTCTGTCTATTGATGAAAACAATCCTCCAGACTGAATTGAACGAATTCAAGATCAATACTTTGGCATACCCAATGTTGAAAGAGATTTACTTCCGAATCAATCCACCATGTCATCCTCAAACCGCCAACCACTCACAATTTACCTACAAATCGGCGTCATCTTGGTACCTGCTGCCTGGACCGCTTCTCCTTCCCCCAAGAAAAGGGGCAACAGTACCAAAACTTTGGGGCCAAAAACCAAATGATAAATCAAATTCTATGGCTTCCAGGTGTGGAGCGAAGGTGCTTCTCACCAATTGACCAAGTCAATCCTATAGAATGTGAAAGCCAATTTGAACCCTTCACCCAAGCTTGATTGGTTGGAAGGCCTGACATAGAAAGGGCTCTAGTTGCACCCTCTCTGGACAAATTGATGCTAAGGGTTGGTCGTTATCATTGGCAACAAAGTATATAGCATGTTCAACCAGCCAGTCACATCCCACCATTTGCTTATGGCCTATATATTGTGTACACTGGCCCTAACCTCCCTTCATTTTTGTTAGTTCTTTGTATCGAAAGCCATCAGCTCGCAGGAGTTCAGGTTCTTGTCTCAGCGTCAGTGTGGTGACTTCCATCGTCAAACTCCGAAGATTGGGCGGCATGCCAATATTTCCTGGGACTGAGCAGCCAACCGATCCCTGATGTTTGATAAAACTTGGCAATGTCACAAGGCGTACTTTCCATGGCAATGCGGCAATGCTAAAGATGTTACAAAGGAGTACAAGCGGAGATAATATGGTTCCAACATGATAGAGCAAGTTGGAACGGAGATGTAATTAAATGGGTTGCACACGTTTCAGCAACACTTGGATATGGATCATCATGGAAGGCCAGAAGTATCACACATGGGGCGTGTTTCAGCTCGACCCGGCCCCGATTAAAAGAGCAGCGGCCGGCAAATCGAGAAAAGCTAAGTGAGAACTGTTGCAGCATTGCAATATGAATTACTTGGAAACAAGGGGAAAATACCAAACAACTTCAAATCACACAGTTCCTTTTTGAGATCCTTCAAGTTTCCAAGCAGCAAGGTGTTTCCAAACACGCAGCGCTGGTATTTCCGCCCGTCAACCGTCTCCCCCGACAGTAAGAGGGATCGAATGAAGGATGTCACTTGAAAGATCTGGAGGTCGTAGTGTTCCACCTGCCAGGCACCCGCAATCATCCGACTGGAATCACATTTCCAGATCAAAGACAAGTAAACGCTGCACATGCAGGGCCAAACAAGAATGACTTTCTTCCACTGTCCTAGAAAAAACAAGAACATGTTGATTTTCTGGTTTTACAGTGCACACTTTGGGAGTACTTACCAACATTTTTTGGAGAGGAGTGGATTATAACAGGGGAAAGTAGTTGTTTTTTGAGTTTCATGAAGGTCTCCGAACCCAGCAGTGATTTTGATGCTGATAGCATCCACTGCCGTACTAGGTACAATAATAGCTGGAAAGTGCGATCTCCCACTAAAAAATGATATGTCTCAACTGCAACCTTCATTCCATCCCATCATTGAAATTGTCTCTGTTCAAAATTCCGTTCTGGGCTATCACCGATTTTGATCCATTTTGACATTTATTTATAAACCCAATCTCCTCCAAAGAACCTGCTCGTGAATGGCGTCAATTCGAACAAAATCATTCTATAGAATTCACAGATTGCACCATTTACTGTCACATCTCCTCGCGTTTTCTCCAAGGCTGAGAATAAAACACGGCAATAAAATGCAATAAACATCACATGAACTCATGAAACGACAGTTACTGCTCCGAAAACAAATAATAATAATGATTGCACAAAAAACACAATTTAGCTTTGTTTGAAAATAGGATACCTGGATACATCTGGATACCCCAATCCATCTCCTGGTTTTCATTTGTTTTCATCATGTTTTCCTCTTGAAATGCCACAACTTGGTCTTCAAGGCCTGCGCCCGGGTACTGGTGGCGAAGCGCAGTCGGATGGGATAGCTGGCTCTGGTTGGGTGAAGGTTCACTTTGGTTGATTGCCTCGTGCCATCGCCGGGTGGAGCTTTCAGTTATTGGGAGAAATCCAACGGTTGGTGGAACCTGAGTGGCAGTCTCATGATTCATCAAATCTCGTTGGCCTTGGTTGTTTTTGCAGAGACCTAAATAACGCCAAACGGGGCAGTAATTATCATTAACTATTTGCGTCCATGCTCTGATATATTGTCATGGGATAGTAGCGGGGGCCATGGTCGAGGGCTATGAGCTTATCATTTAAGGTCCTGATAAGGCTGGGTAGTGATAAGCCCTTATTAAGGTTTTATCAAGCGTTATTAACGGCTTGTTAAGGCTTATTAAGGGCGTATTAAGGGCTTGTCCTTTAAGGCGTTATTAAGGTCTTATTCCACAGGGATAGCTGAACTTCCTTATCCAGTGCTTATCCAGATGGATGGATGATGTAAGCTAAACCCACAAAGGGCATTTGGATTTTTGCAGTGCATTTTTTCCGCAATTTTGGATTTTGGTGATCTGGGGTCCTGAGACTCATTTTTTTGGGGGGAGCCAATGCAGAATAGCTTGGCGGGCTTATCCAAGGCTTATCATTTAAGCCTGGATAAGCCCTTATTGAACCCTTATTAAACATTAGTAAGCCCTTGGCCCCCCAACCCCCACCCCAAAATCCACGTCAAGTCACTCTTGGACCTCCCAAACTTGCAATGAACATCCAGAAATTCCCCTTTCTGAAAAGGATCATCCTTTCTTCTCCATAGTTTCTCCAGGCTTATTCAGACCCCCCGCCATAACCCCCCTCCCTCTATCCCATGAGTACCACTCATTTCCAGCTGGCAACAACATTGCACAACATTGCAGAACAAACGTGTAGCCAACACCATCACTATAATACAAAAAACAACTCATGCCTTCACTCGTAGAAGCAAGGCTACCATGATTTTTGAGGTGGCTTAAACGTCATCATATCTCCAACATGCTGCTGGTATTTCGTACCCATTTTCATCATCTCTGTTGGGGTGCCGCAATGCTCTTGCTAGTCTATGCCTGCAGTTGTCCTTGGTTCATTTTCGCTGGCGGTGTACCTTCAGATAGGCTAATCACCAATGCCAACTGGTTTTTTCTCATCACGGGGGCAATCTCAGCTACCCTCCCCCTGCAAAAAACTTGGGATATTCCATCCCTTCACTGGCATCTCCCTACCTGTACCAGGCATAAGCCTTTCCCAGTGCGGCCGTGGATCTTCAATTCTTTGCTCTTCGCAGAACGTTTGATCTTGGCACCCAGCGTCTCCGTTTGGAGACTGGTGGTTTGGGAGAGATCCAACGAGCTTTCCAAAGATACTGAACCTGCCAGTAGCGAAGCTGGAAAAGAAACAAACGCACAGGTTAAGTATCAAGACCACAATTTCAAGTCATCTTAATCTTCAATCTTGAACTGTTTGAGACAAACGTTTGATTCGCATTGTCGACGTTACAAGATAGATTCTGGAATGTCGAATCATTTTGAGCCTTCCAATCGTGAGGGTCATCTAATTGCTTATGACATGGCCATCTTGCACTTGCAGGGCTGTTGTTGTTTCGTCAATGTCTGACATTAATATGCAAAAAAAATATTGGCAAACTATGCACCAACAAATTTAAAGCAGCATTCTGCTAGACAGTATTGAACATGTGAAATTCTACATGTTGGGAAATGTTTGCGTTCCGAACAGAGCCTCTAGACGTACTTGGACCCTTGGAGCACCAATCAAAATGTGTAAGAGGAACGTGCAGAAAAAATTGGAGCAAAATAATGTGAAGGTCTACTTGCAATGTCCAAGGATTCTCCAAGGATTCCCAAAGAACTCTCCAAAGATTCCAGAATATTTTGGATATGGGATTCTTTCCAAGCAAAAAGGCAAGCCACGTCTAAGGATGTCCACGTAGAGAGTAGTGTGCCGGGTGTCCGGGCTGATGGACGGATTGATCGTTCCTGACGGGTGTCCATCTAGGTGTGTCTGAAAATACGCTACCGCTTTAGCATCATTTATTCAAATGGTCCGTTTTATGAGTAAATCCCATTTTCAGACATACCCGTAGCCATTTCGTTGGTTAAAAATTCCTATTTTTGTAGATGAAATCCACCATTTTCACACACATTTGGGGGGTTCAGTGACTTGGAACCAGGTAAATACCGTAATTCCTACCATCCACTTACGGTGAGTCCGAAACATGCCTAAACCGCAGCAAGTTCCACAGGGATCCCCCTACTGTTCATCCGCGGGGGGGAAACACTCCATGTCTGACAATGGAAAATGATGACATACCTGGTAAACTAACATAGCTATTGAACATGGCCATAGAAATAGTGGATTTTCCGATGAACAATGGTGATTTTCCATAGTTATGTAAACGTTTACCAGAGGGTAAACTGATGATATGTGCCATGGTCAAGTTACATTTTTGATCATCTGGGGCTCCTGATCATTCATCCATATTCATCCCATGCCGTGGGAATCCAAACCGGATGGGTATATGAATCCCCAAGAACTGGGCCATTTCCCCAAGTTGTGACCATGAACAGGACAGCTAAGCGTCATGAAGTCTTGAAAGCCCATGTTCTTGGCAACAATTTTCCCGTTGGTTCATGTGCATTGAGAACTAATTATACTTGTCAAAAGTAAGCACAACAAAAACTTCAAGTGACATTGATCATTGACTGTATCCATAAAATCATATGTTGGGATGGGACATCATGGTAAGTTGATTGCCTATGAAGCAATTGATCGTTGCTTTCCACCTCATTCCCCAAGTGTAACGCGTTCCTCAGATTGGTTTGTTGACATCCTATTCATGTGAACCAACGTGAATGGTCCACCAACATTGATACATCAACCCTTGCGTTCCAGGTTCGTATCCAACCTACGACGGTCAATTTGATGCATCCCAGCGATGTCACATGCATTCATGATGCAACGATTGCTCCGAAACATTCCGAAACGACTGAAAACGGACATCTAGGGGGTGCCGAGAAAAGCACCCCCTCAAACAATTCAAACCATCTACAGAAAGGTTGAGATTCCGATCAACATCGATCAACCCTACTGAGCACTCCTGAGCCCACTCCCGAACAACTATCCTCACGTGAGTCAAATGGGTATGGGTCGAAATTGAATACACTAAGAAAATGGATGCTTACAATCAAATACACCTAAAATTCAATGAAAAAACATAGACATATCTAAAGTTGATAGTGAAACATGGTTAAACCATTTATTTACTTACGGCCGGTAACAAGATGGTCAAACAGTGCAACCTGAACCATTTTGAAGCACTCAAAATGAACAGAGTCTGCGGGAAGACCATTGGCCAAAACACATGACCCATTCATATTTCCCATACATCACCTGAATATTATTTTAGCCATAAACCACCAATACATAACACATATCGCCCAGTGTGTATATGTATATACAATTATATATATTGTATACATACTCATAGATTGGTATAAGAACTACAGTATATCAACATATTTTGTTTGACTTGTTTATTTATGTCACAAAGTCTGAAACCATATATCGACCAATCCCTATGGATCTACCTTCTTAGGAAGCATTTGAGGCATGATTCCCTGAGCGAGTACAAGTCATCCCCTAAATCATACCCCAAATACATCCTCCGAAGAAACTTGGATCCATAACTTGGATCCATAAGGGTGTCAATACAGTACCCTCTGGTAAACATTTACATAACTATGGGAAATCACCACGATATTAATGGCTAAAATCCACTATTTCTATGGCCATGTTTAATGGCTATGTTAGTTGACCAGAGGGTATAGATTGCAGCATCCACATGTTCCAAACCAACTCACCACCTCACCATGACTCACCGAGTCTCCCACACTTGGCTCCAGTGACAGCAGCTGCGGCATGTCGCTGCGATGTTTCAGGCTCAGCACAGTGCAGCCCAGACCTGATTTATGTTGGACCCCCTGGATTTCACCAAAAGGAAGTGAACATGATGATTTAAGCAACAAATTGTTTTTTAAATATGGCTATGAGTCAAAGCCCTGGTACCTAGTGAACATCAAAATAGCTGGTAAATGGATGTTCATCTCATTAAAATAGCTACTAATAGGTTTTGACCCATCCCCATATGATAGCTAAGTTGGTTGAACCATATAGATTAACATTTATATTTATGTGGATGTATGTCAAAAGAAGGGTATGTATAAACTAGCTGAGTGGAGGGCACCACCTTGTAGCTAAGACGGCTGTCTTAGGTCTTAGATGTGTGTGATATACAGTTACCCAGGGGTAATGCACGGGCAATAGATGGGTATTACAATGATTATATGGTTATATATATATATATATAATGAGATTATATTTATATGATGATACATTATTCTATGTGATTATATATGATTATACATGATTATATATGATTATATGTGATTATATGTGATTATATGTGATTATGGATGATTATATATGATTTTAAGTGATTGTATATGATTGTATATGATGATATATGATTCTACATGATTATATATGATTATAAATAACTATACATGATTATCTATGATTATATATGATTATATATGTATTCTATGCATGCACTGCTAGTACATCCATAGTGGAACATCTGAACAACCAACGGATGCCCCAGTTGGAGTTGTTTGTTTATGACCCCGTGTAACAGTAGGTATATCAAGCATAAATCCTGGTGAGCCTATATCAAAGCCCACCTATCTGTCTAGATGTTTCCATGTTGAAAGTGAAAAACATGCATTTCTAAACATAAATTAAACATGATATATGCTTCCCATAACTGCAGCATTGTGGCATATCCCAAGTGATCCAAATGAATCACAGATTAGTTATTTGGGTGTCGGGGCCTTGGAAAGTCAAGTGAGGAAGGGCCTATATAACCTGGAGATATCGACCAGAAATAAGGATGTAGAACCAGCAAAAGCCAGAAGTGATGGGTGACATATGTGGGTGGGTCTTAATGTTGGGTATACCCTCCTGTAATCATACATGGCAATGGCAAAATGCACCATTTATAGATCATACAATTCCGATTAAAACCTCCATCTATAGGGAATTTCCCAGCTCGCCATGTTTCATCACACCGGCAGCCAATGTTCATGGGTTTCATGTGGCTTTTGTTTTCACTTGCACACGCTTCACATATAAAATATATCTATATATAGAATATATGTATACAATACTATGCACAATACATATATTATATATATAATAGTAATATAGCACCCGACAGTACCACATGCATAAGATGCACCCTTCACAGAGTCAAAACTGGGTGGCCTTGAACTTGCATGAATCTGCAACAGTGCTTTCAGTACCATCATCAAACCTTGAACCTGTTCCAAAGTATTTATTTTTTTGTATTGGAAGCACCTATAAAGATCGCCAAATTTCATCTAGTTGGTGGTTGCATCAAACGTACTAGCTTCATCTTTCCACATAGGGACGCACATGAAAAAATGAAACCTATGTGAAAGCCTTTGAAACCGCCAGCCGGCGACTGCGGACTCCCAATTGATACGTCCCCTATTGCCCAAGACACTCAGACTCAGAATGCAAATCATCAACACCTCAAAGCAGGAACAAATGGATGGACAGCGGAAGGTATCTGGGGTTGATTTGAGAGAGGGAGGTCATGTCTTTGAAGTGGAGCATCGGAAAACAACATTTGCAAGATTCATATTTTCCAGGACATTCATGAACGATTTAAGCTTTGTCCGGGGAGAGCAAAACAACATAACCATGGTTCCTCAAATAGATGTGAACCACCTCAAGGGGCAAGAAAACGTGTGGCTGGTGCAGTTTGGTTGGTGCAGGATCCATGGGACCCCCGTTTCTGAAATCGATACGAATCTATACACATCTATGAATTTACCATGAGCAAAACCCTGGATTTCCTTTGCTTTTTTCTTGCTGAAAAAAAAACGAATGTTAAACCACAAGCAAAACAAAAACATCGAAAACCATACCCCAATATCAAAGACAATCCAAATGGGCTGCAAACATACAAAAGTCCAATATTGAATCATGGTTTCCAATGTGGCATTTAACATTTGGCTGGACGAGGTGAATTGCTGGGTGGATTCAATAGGACCTTGCCCGTGTTGGTGCATCCTCACCCGGCTAGCAGCAGAGGTCAAGAGACTGGCATAAAGACCAACAGGGACACCTTGTGATTCTCCGATGTGTGGCACACGAGACCTGACGCACGGCAGTTCATCAACAAACATGTCATTGAACAAACAGGTGCTTTGCAGCAGAACTCTAAAATGCAGAAAAAACCATAAAGCATTCTTGGCCACGGCCCGGGTCTTACCTTTGAACTGTCACCCCTATACGCGGGAATTAAACCGCCTGGCAATGACCTGTCCTCATCATTTCCCAATTGAAATCGCCATATTATTCCCCATTTACGGACGCAAACATATGCTTAGGTGGCCAACAAAAATTGGGTGAATGTTCACATGTTCCACTAACTATATATATATATACATAATATATAAATATGTATATTACCCATGTCTACCCACTATCAAATGGCCGTGTTCCTTGATGTTTCCCCTGAACCATGTCAACGCCAAGAAACGGTTGGCCCACATCATGTCTCTCATGGCAAAGGCTGGAGCAGACGAATCCTGAGTGAAAACCATGGATCTAACCCAAGCCACAGGAAAAAACAGAAGTGGACCCGGACATCGCCTAAAGAATGTGACACAAGACATGCCTTCTCTTTCCACCATCGAACATTCAGGGTGAGGCTCCGGAAGCAAAATCACCGCACTGTGGGTGAAAGTCCTGGTGCCCTGGTCTTCAAGGTGGAATCTACGGATGTTCATCCCACCAAGTTGTTATGTAATGTTATGTATAGGTTTTGATCCATTACCATATGTTTACAGTCACAAAACTTGATGCTCCATATACTGCAGATATATAATTATATATGGGTCTTTCCTCAAATTGATGTCGAGAATGGAAAAGGAGCTTTAAGCTGTTCATCAGAGTCTGGTCGAAAAAGCAAGGTCTCCCTGCTTCAGTGAATATCTGCCTGGGCAATAATGAATGGGGCCCCTTCGCTGTGATGTTTCAGTTGGAGTTGTTTATTTTCTGAACTGCACACCCTTGCTGTACAGATATTGGAAACCTAAGGGCTTCACAGTGTGGCATTCTGATATAATTATGTAATAAGTCTTGGGGAGAGCTACTTGCAAAAACACAACAAAAGTGCCATATTACCAGTCTTAAGAAACAGCAAACATCTTGGCATACTCTAGTTGCTCTCTTCGGACAGAAACTGTAGTGGAACATGCCAACAAGACGATCTAGCGCTCGAAAAAAATGTCGAACTCCCATAAGGTAAATCATCCAGGTATGAATACTGTCTATCAAATTTGATTGCAAGGTGGATGGTAGTACAGGTTTTACAAACCAGCATAGGAGTCCCAAAGACCTGGTCCCAAAACCTGCGCCAGAAGGTCAGGGACGGTCAAAGGGGTCAAATCGGAAGCCCAGAACTTGATCACCACAGGAAAGCACGATCATTTGGGGCTGATTATTTGGTGACCGCTATAGGCACAGAACATGAAGTTTTCACCTTTCCCAGATTTGGAAACGGGCAATCCTCAACTCCCGAGAAGCACCGAAATGGACTTCCCACCGTGGCTCATAGGTTTCCGGCGGCTGTTGCAAGCACTCCAATGAGCCTCGTGGACGAACAGTGCACTGGTTCTGAATTGGTCATAGATCTTTTCATCACGGGCTGCACATTTTTTTATGCAGTTAGCAGGAAAATTGGGTTCTACCAGAAAGGGCGGTATAAACGTGTATAAAAGCAAACCACAGCAAGAGTGTATAGTATATACAGGTACGAAACATTACATATACATGTATCGTTTTGCAGGCAAAGAATTCTGGCAAGTCCCCTAATCCTTTCGCCCATATATGGGACTCAAACAAATGATAAAACAATCCATTCACACAAAGTATTAAAGTATGTTTTCATAGGGAGGTGCTGTTTATTACGGGGTGGGGTATACATGTATTGATATGTATTGCTGGCTGACATTTAGGTTGATATATGTTGATGCCACATTCACACAACAAATCATTGATCATGCTCCCTACCTACCACTAGCCATAGACTTTATGTTGACATCTGCAAGAAAGTCAAAGTCGCAACATGAATCAACTTAAACTGATTGAAACAAAATAGTATAGCCATGCAAATCTAACAGTCGGGATGTTCCACTTGTTGCATGTCATTCGTGGACCTACATCCAGTTGGTTATTCCGAAACAACTGAGATACTTCGTTCAACATGCCAGACTGTAATTATAGCAAATGTTAGTCAATCATGAATCAAACCGGAGCGATCAAAACATGATAAAACTCTGTAGAATCAACTGACAAGTTCAAACCTCTGGTTCGTACATTCCCAAACTCCTACTGGCCATTCGATTCCCTTATCTAACGACATGTTTGGATATCTATCTATTGCGTCATGTCGTTCTTTTTTGAGTTGCTTCGTTCCATGCGTCCTATGTTTGCCCACATTCGGCTCATATACTTTGGGTGCAAACAGGCAACGAACCATATGAGGAAAATCATTGCCGAATATGACTATCAATAAGTACTTTCACTTGAACAAAAAATCAAACCCCGACACAAAAGAAAACAACACTACTGACCTATGTTTCGGACGTTGTAGCCTATGAGATGGAAGGGTGCACCATCTGACGCTTGATAGACCATCAACATTTGGCCGCGTGTGGCCAAAGCAAGTTTGAACAGAATATAACAGAATATGGATCTTTTAAAAAAGCATAAGTAATGATACACTGACATTGAAACACATACATATATTGCAAAATACATGTGAACTATGCAGATCTGTACACATATCATACATATATACAAACAGCAACCTCAAAATAGGTAGAAAAGTTGAACGCTCACAAAGACTATATTGATCTTCTGAGGAAAACACACATTGACTACAAGGTGAGGCCCTCTAGATAGCCAAGTTGACTTACATTGGTTAACCAGGGTTTATGGGGGATACATCTATAGTTAGTGGCTTTACAAAGCAACAAACATAAGTGGGGGATACTGGGGGTCCGTCTCCTGCCAAAGCGCCCGGCTGCGACTTTCGCGCGCCATCGCAGAAGGCACGCTCCGGCCAGAGTTGCACCGTGTGCTGCGTGGTCACTGCCATGGGACGGCGGTCGGTGGTAGACATCTCTAACTCCTGGAAGATCAGATGGAGGATTTCCTAAACAAAGTCTGGCCATTTTGGGGGAAACAAATCAGATTGAACGATTTTATGGAAACAAATGGAGATATTGGTGATTTATTTATATTTATATAAAGATCTGTGTATCTCTTTATGTATATTATTGATATATGGGGATAGAAACTTACATTTCGGAGAAACCCATTCAGCTATTCACAAATCATAAAACACATCACAAAAATTTGCGATGTAGACCTATCCCTACTCCAAGTTTGGAATGTCCATGGGTTTGACTGTGGGGGTCTCAGTGGTCCAATCGCCTGCACTTGGGCATGGTTGACACCAAGAACATCTTGCGAAACTGCGAAGGATTTATGAAAAAAAAAGATGTTTGGGTTTACTGGACATGACTTTTGCCCATCAATCATGACGAACTGGGATGTAAGCAGGCATTATGAAAGCCTTTAGCAACAAAACTGTCCAAGCAAACATTGCAATCTGAGCTCTGAATCCTGGGCATGCAATCAACTAAAACTAGACATGTTTAAACAAAAACACATGGATAGTTACCCTCTGGTAAACTAACAGTTTGCTATTGAACATGGCCATGTATAGTGGATTTTCCCATTAAAATTGGTGCTTTTCCATAGTTATGTTAGTTTACCAGAGGGTAAAAGACACATGGATAGTTAAGCTGATCACTGAAAAAAACATTCACTCAAAGTCAGGTTTAATCGAGAGAAGTGGATCTTTCAGCTGAACACATGAATATCAAACACACTGACATATGTACGGATGTTAGCCAACCGGCATAGGCCATACATAGGGATTCTAAGCAACTATAATAGGTCGCTGATCCTATGAACATGGGGAGAAACATGGGAAAATGCTTGGTGTATGAAATCTTAAAACATGTGAACCAAACAACACAAATATACTATGACACTGCATCGTTCATCATCGTATCGTGCCTTCGCCAGATCAACAGCTCCAGCTCCAGTGGTGGAGCTCAATGACCACTTCTACATCCCATCCCTTGAAATAATGGTTGGTAAATATGCATTCCATTACATAATTATGGCTTAGATTGGCTTGGTTGTAATCCCCCCATCTTTCTAATTCAGAGATATTCATACTAAACCAGTGTGGCTTCGTTCTTGATTCCTAGTAAACCAGTTGGTAATGTAGCTTAACCCCCTATTCCAACCCATCTTTCCATGGCTCATTGAACTATGGGAAAACGCTCGGCACCGTTGAAGGCTCCTGGAGTTGCAAGGTGCATTGCCGTTTCACACAGGTCGCTTCTGCATCTAACTCCTAAGGGCCCAAAGCGGTTCACCAATGACGTGCCACTAGGAGAACAACTTGTATTACATGAATAGGGATCAACCCTTTATCAATTTGAGGGGATCTTCCTATTATGGAATAATACTTGGTAACATGAATATCATTTTTTAAAACCTGTATCTATCATTGCATAGTTGATCCTTGTGGGTTTTCATAATAGGCTGATAAAATGAATGAATACTGCTAAATGAATAATGATAGGTTACTTCATCGTTACTTCATCTCTATGTCTCTGTGTAACATGCTACAACCGTATGTAATAAAATGATACGCTATGTGATCATGGGTTTCATGATAGGCTAACATAGGCTAACAATATGAATATCCTTAAATGAATAATGATAGGTTACTTTATCTCTATGTCTTTACGTAAAATGGCACAAATTATAACATATTATAACTGTATGTAATAAACTGATACGGTATGTGATCCATAGATATCAATACTTTCCAGTATTTGCAGCCCAGGGACCCATCACTGAAAACACCTTCACCCAGCGCTGTGAACTGCCGCAAGTTGTCCAATTGATCAGTGACAACTTGCCACAGTCACAACTAGGATCCAGGAAGAAAGGAAACATCACGGAACTAAGCCGTTGCAGGGTGTCAGACATTTTCTGCGTATGCAGATTTAGCATCACCGATTTGTTTGGGGGTTAACCACAACTTCAAATGATGTGAAAAAAACCCAGCAGATTTGGAAATACGGGTATGTGTCGGTTGCCCAGTGCACCCTGCCGTTCACGCCAGTTTACAACGGTAGAGCTGGATTTTGCTCCAACCTTGTGTTGATAGGTACCAAGAAAAGTCTAGAGAGATCTGGCCATGATCTCTGTTTCAAGTCTCGGTGTTTATTGGATTTTATCCCCATCTCATGTTCTTTATTTCTCTGCCTGAGGTATCACAATGCACCAACCAGAAACTTAAACCACGTTTCTTCGGGAGTTCCTCGTATATCAATGAGTGTGAAATCCCGAGTTTCGTAGAGAAATGCCGACACCATGGTGTAGAGCGGCGAGAGAAACACCAAAAGCTGCGTTAGGATCACATCCTCAGAGTGACCGGATGAAAAACTAATGGATAGACAGATTCGACCTCCGAATCATCCCTTGAATATGGCTGGAAAATAAGATGATTTACCTCCACAGGGAGGTTTTATGATGTTCTATGAACCTCCAAAACGTGGGATTTCGGAGGGACACGCCACCCCCTTCTGTCATACCCCATTCGTACAACCGAAGGTAGGATCCATAGCGGTTCCAAAGTCTCTCCAACATGTTTAGTTGTTTTTCAAAATCAATTCTGGATCTGTTTTGTCCAGCGTAAAATCTAGTCTTATAAGTTCGTACGCCAAACTGTCGGAGTTGTCCGCATTCTGTGTACAAACTGAGGGTGAAGAATCAAGCCCTATGGATCTAATTTTCTTCCTGAGAAGGGACAAATCATCCCCCAAATTGTACCCCAAATACTTCCTCAGAAAGCACTTGGATCCATAGGGAAGGTAAAGATTGGGTACCACAACACAAAGCAAACTACGCTATCAATTGAGACGCCCTGAATTGCGACCCTTTGTCGTCCATCAATTTCAATTTCACCAATTGAAAAGGTAGGGCCCAGCTATAAGTGGGTTCATATGAACTACCTTTCAACCTGCACTGGGGCCGTTGAGGCCATATTCATCCATGGACACAGGGTTGTTCCAACCCATTATGGATATTGTAAATGATAGACACAAGAGGGGAAAATTCCTCATTTTGTCTCTTTGTGTCTGAAAGTCAGGTATACATATGGTATACTGCATTAAATAACAATCTTAAGCGGAGGAAAACTTTTGCTGAACCTGTTTTCAGACAAACCGACGATCCCATTACTCGTTACCCTCTACCAATTTGACATAGCTATGGACGGTATAGAGCCCATGGAGTTCGATGATGTTCCTATCACACGTTGTGATTTTCCATAGCAAACTATTGTTTACCAGATGGTACCAATTTTCTTCCCCAAATAGTGAAATTGTGGAATTCCCATGAGGAAAATAACGCATACCCTCCGTGGCGATGGAATATCCCCGAAGCAAATGGAGGTTTGAATGGGAAATTCATCTGTATACACATGGTGGATTTTCCATGATTTTCCACCAAACCAGGTTTGATGACATCAGAGGCTGACTACTATTTGTGGTTGTTAAGTCGCCATGTCTCAAACCATTCTCATCAATCAAATTTGCAATGTTCATCAACATTTTCCCCATGTTCATTCTGGAAAATTAAGCGAAATCTAGTGAAGATGGTCAAGTTTATTGAACAACAAGTGAAGATTTGAATGACAAGCAGCTTTGGTAAATTACACCTTAAATGTTAGGATCTTAAGATTTATAAAATGAATCTAAATGACACTTTAGACATTTTACATCATTTTACCATGTTCATCAATCAAATCAGCCAAGCAGCTCGCCGCACTTCGGCCTCCTTCGAGGCCAGCAGCACCCCAGCGATGACGCTCAGAATGCCCAGCGCCTTGGTGAAGCTGCGGGGAGCCGCTATGGTTCCCCTCCGGGGATGCCAGCAGATCAGCTCCCCTGGCTAGGTTTCCTATAAGTCATGGGGAGGTATCCCACAATCACGCAATGTTTGGATGATTTTTAGCATTGAAACATATTGAAACCCATGGTGACTTGAGCATCCTCCTTCTTAAGAAACCACCATACGTTTGTTGTTGTAGATCATATGTCTATGGTAATTTGTTTGGAAGGCACCACAACACACCGTAGGAATTCACGTGGAACCCAGCAGTTGGGCCATGTCCAGCAATGGAATTATGGACCGTGTTTAACAAAGTAACATACGGGTATATCATGGTATATCACAGTATGTGGACTATAGCCAACAGCACCAAAAAAAAATACAACTATATGCAACATTCCAAGAATTTTGTTGGTTGAGTCAGATTGGGACAGTCCATACTGTTGATACTAGAACTGGTCAGAGATTGTGAGGCGGGGGTATCTCCAATCAGCACATGCAGCCTGAGCCGTTTTTGGTCACAGCACCGAATCCGAAAAACGCAGAACATTTTTTGTACGCAATCTCGTTCCTTTGGCTAAGAAATACCCTTCAGAAGCAGGCAAAGCATATGCGTTTTTTCTCCAGAATGATGGGTTACCTCCACGCTTGGCCAAACAAATGCCAAACAGTGAGATCAATTAACATGAATCAACATGAATTCACATGAATTAAGGTGAACTAACATGAATTAACATCACTTGTCACCAATTAACATCACTTGTTGCCATGATCACCAATCAGCAACAAACCACCAGCGGTTTTCCCACCAGTGCAGCGCCAAGGGCCAAGCCAAGGATTGAACAAAGCAACAGGCCGTCCTGGTGTGTGACGACGCCCGGAAAGCTTATGTATACATGATATTGCAATTAATCAATCAATATGTATATATATATATATATACATACAGTATATATATATATATATGTCCATCTAGGTATCTAGATCTACGCATCCATGCAATGCATGTATCTATTCATCGTATCTATGTCTCTTGGTATCTATGACTCTTGGAATCTATCTGCTATATGTATTTTTGGTATCTTTTGTTGGATAGGACATCTGTCCACACTGGGCGAGAGAAGTAAACAACACGTTGCCATATAAGCAGATTCTGTGTGTATAGAGGTCTCAAATGGATATAAACGGCATGTATTTGTATATAGACGGTAGCAAGTATGAAGGCATCAACGCGGGGTGCACATACCATGGAATCCAATATAAGGGTACGTTGGGCAACAAGGACCATCATGAAAATCAGGACGAAAAGCCGAAACAGCATGACACCAGTGACTAGTTTTATATGATCCCCCTGATCACAGTTGATTGTTTTTCAGCATCTTTGGCGGGCCAAACTACTCAAATGTGTTTTTGGTTGATCTAAGCAAAGAAAGCACCATTTGTGGCAAATTCTTCTTGACTACTAAAGCCGTGTAAAAGAATTTCCAAAAGTTAGACACAATATTCAGCTCCATCATCAAGTACCCCGACTGTAATCTCAGCAAGTGGCCTTCCAGCATGGTGTTTTCTCCAAGGCCAAAAGGATCCTGATTCGACAATGGGGTCATGGTCAAATGGGGTCATTCATCTTCACAGTCATTCATGCTCAATGGGTCCAGAAATAGGACAATTATCCTTGGGTTTCCTCCACACACATGTGTTTTTGTTTTTTGACGGGTTGGCTGCTATTGGACAGCAGAGCAAGTGCTACAACGCAGGAAGAAACTAATTAGGACCTAGCGACCTAGCTGGTCAAAATGGAATGGACATATGTAAACACCATTTTGGGATTGAGATGAAGTATCAGAAAGAAACCAAAGTTCAATGAAACACTAACACGCAAGACACAACACTCTGATTTCAACAGAATCACTGACCTTCTGAGATTTCGAACGTCGCTGAGCGAGACATAATATTTCTTCGTCTGTGGCTAGAAATTCAGCCTCAGAGTTGATCCAGCAGTCTTGGAGGATTTTGACTCACCTTTCTTTAAACCTGGCAATGGAACATCAACAACTTCTATTACCCTCTGGTGAACTAACATAGCTATTGAAAATGACCATAAAAATAGTGGATTTTCCCATTAAAAATGGTGAATTAAAAATGGTGATTTCATGAGATGGCCATGTGATCATCCACATTTGCTCCACTCTCAATTAACATAGAAAACCCAGGGTTTCTCCAGGACATCATCGACAAACAATCAGTACTTTCATGGTTTTTCCATATGGATCCATATGTGTTTTTATGTTTTGTTTCATAGTTTTATAATGTTTAAATATGTTTTAATATGTTTTATATAGTGTTCATGGTTTTTCCATCTGTTTTCCATAGTCTTCCAAAGTTGTCCAGAGTTTTTCCATAGTTGTTCATCCTTTTTCCATCTTTTGTTGTAGGATCCTACACTACCCGCCGGCATCAGCTCGGCACCTGCGGCGGAACAAGGTATAGTACAGCTGTCGCCGCGAAATCGAAAGGAACAGCCGCAACAGGGCGCAGGGTCCGAAGACTGCGGGGATGCACAGAATCAAGGTGTCAACCTGGGGAAAACCGGTAAAGCAGGGATTTGTGTGGGAAAATTCGCGGGGAATGTCCATTGAAAATGGTGATTGAATGGGAAAACCCATGGGAATGAATATTAAAATGGGTGAAGTATGGGGATTGAACACGCGAAAATGATTAAGTGCCATGGTCTTATTCTTCTTTCTTAGGTACTGTATCACCATGCAGGTTACCCCTCAGATCTCATCATCAGAATCATGGGTTTCCAGCCTTTGAAATCGTGGCTAATGGTGACCCACACTTCTCAGAAGCTTGTCATCGTTTGAAAAGCCGATCAGTTGCTGCCACCGAGAAATGGGACACAATTTAAGAAAAGGTTCCAAACCAATTTGCAATTGGCCTTCTGGTAGGAATGCCATACCAGATAGCTCATCACATTTGTTGCCAACATCTATGTCTGGGTAAATTACGATAATTCACCAACCAGAGAACAATAAAAATGTTGTTTGGGGATGATTCTCCCGATCCTAGCGTACCAAGCCAGAACTATACATCTATTAGATGTTGGTAGCTTAGAATATTTCACAAACCTCACTTCAGATTGTTTTGGGATGATTCCTCCAATCCAAGTCTACTAACCATCATTTACCTCTCTTGAAGCCCTTCTTCGCCAGCCCGAGAACTTACCATTTCGCCGGTGTACCGTGGAGCTTTGCGATCCATATTTGTGCAGAAATTGCGAGGATGCCAAAATCCATAAGAGGCATCCTGGTATTGCAGGCCGATGGAGATGCCACTTGCACCATCTCAAGCTTCGGAAGTATAATAGAATTTCAGATGCCAGGAAGCAGCATAGGGGATGGTTGCTTTCAACTTGTCAACATCTAGCAAAAACGCAGTTCTTCACACCAATCATACCCCCAACAAAATATGTCAAACTAGACCTCAGAAAACAATTTTGGCAAGAAACACTCGCTTAAAAACTTGCCCGACATCAAGTCTGGGATTGCACTAACTTCGCACCAAGCATCCAAGGAGGAAACAGAGTGCCTGGGCTTGGCATGAAGCTGTCAAAATAGATCTTTTATTTCCGCAATTCATCATATTTCATCCAAAAACAACCATGCATTTTTTCCCATAAAGTCCCAAAGTATGTGGTTTTGGTTTTTGTGGGTACGTTGAGCCATTCTAATGGGTACAAAGTGTGGGTATCGTTGCTAATTTGGTGTGTCGCAAAGCCTGTGATCTCCATAGGCCATGGGTAGCTAGCTACGTGGTCAACAAAGGGAGTTGCACATGGTGGCATCCAAAAATCAAATCAAACATGATCTGATTCAAATGGGTGGTTTGATGTGGTTTGTGATCACTGTGCTACTATTCTGTTTTTATTCTATTTTTTCCGGACCTCACTACGTGCCTTGGGAAACAAACAAAACAAATAATCAAAAGAAACAGCAAACCCTGCCACTGTGTCCCCTTTTTATTAATAATCATCATTATATCATTACTATATAATTATATAGTTTCACCACATCAGAATTCCACCCTTGCTCATCATCCCAATTGTATATCTACATATAATTACATAGTTTCACCAAACAAGGTACTCCGCTTAGTTAAAAGTTACTTTATAATACTTTATATTACTTTATAAACCCATCTAACTATATTCATAATCATCACAAACTATAAACATCTATAAGCATCTATAAGCCAACTTAGCGATAAATCGCTCACTGGGGCACCCCAAAAACCTGAAATCTCCCCCCCAACCTCCAAACGCTTCCCCGGTACGTTCAGAAGGCCATCGCCCATGACCTCCATGGCTCCCCACAGCTTCAAGCGTCCGTCCACTTCCGAGGAGTCCGAAACGTCGGACGCGGAGACCGCGGCGGAGAAGATCACCTCCGAGGCCAACCAAAGGAGGCTGCCTGGGACACGACACGAACCAATCAGGCTGAACTAATCATGGAGGGACAAAGCAGTAATCGTTGGACTACTAGCAGAGGGTTTAGGGTGTTGTCAAAATCGGCATGGTAGAATCGGAATCTAGTTGTTGAAATCGAAATGGTAGAATCGGCATGGTAGAATCTGAATCCTGCGCGCGCAACCGTATCCGTACCATCCCGACCATCCCGACGATCCCGACCATCCCGACCACCGAGGAGAGAGGTAGCAAAAAACCAAGGAGAATGCAGGAAACTGAAGCAAACTAATGGGAAGAAAAGAACATTGCAAGGAAACTGTGGAAAGACTCGTAGGAAAATGCAGGGCAAAGCTTTGAAACAGCTGTAGTATCGGAAGTATCGGAGGAACCCTTGGTGTAGGGTCTAGGACTTTTCCCACAAGGAATTCGAGGAACAAAAAGGTCCTTGAAGCTTTCCCAGCCAGGCCAACGAGAATCGAACTCGCGGGTCCAGCTTCCATCCGTGAACTTTTCACTGATGTTCTTCAGAAATGCGCGGGTCTGTCGGTGCGCCGCAATAGCGGCCTTCGGATCAGTTGGTGGCATGGGTGCAGCTGCGGTTGTAGAAGAAGAAGCAGATGCGCCAACTGATTGCTTGATGGAACGGACCGCGCTCTTCAGCTGCGTTCGCAGCACCTCTGTTGCAGACTTGCCCCAAGTGGAGACAATCTGAACGTGAGGGTGGACCCATGCCAATGCTGCAATCAGTGCCGGTGGGATTTTCCCTAATGAAGGATTTCGTTGCTTCAGCTGCATCAAAAAGGTGATGCAGTCCGTGGTCGCAACCGCCCCAACCGGCAAAGGGGACTCCTCTACCCAGTGCCAAAAGGCCTGAAGTTGAGGGTGTTGTCAAAATCGGCATGGTAGAATCGGAATCTAGTTGGGCAGAAGTCACATCAACCCCATGGCACAACGAGTTGGAAGAAAGTCACATCTAGTAGTAGCTATTAGTGAGTCGCAGCTATCATGAACACATGGGCATGGTTGAGCGGGATTCACCTCTCTAGGATCAACCATGAACATTTTACGAGGGTCTAGTAGGATGTAACTCAACAACAATTGTAGGATGCAATAATATATGTATATATATATATATGATGACATATGATTGCGAGATCTACCTCAAAATTGGGAACATCATACATGAACGGGAATATTCCATATGGGATATAGTGGGATGCATTTGCATACAGGCCACTATTAGCAATATCATATTGAGGTGTGTCTGAAAATTGGGTGTACCATTGGGGATACAACACCAGTTTACGTGAAATAGTCTTGATACTGTGGATGAAGAAATCATGCACCGGTTGGTAGATGGTTTGTCCCTAAAGAATCCCATCATAGGAATCCCAATAGTTACCCTGCCTGGTGCAGGATTTCGCAACCATCCACAGTATCATGGAGACGTTTGATTGGGTTATTTTTTGATCAACTACATATGATATCTATTGAGTTGTCGTCTGAAACTTGGAGATTTGACCTAAAGAAACACTGGCACCCTTTCAACGGGGAAAGCAATGATAAGCCATGGGATTTTTGGGATACCCTATTTTCAGATACACCCATTAATATTGACCATGAGAGTATAAAAATCTACATTTCTTGAAGAGGTATATAGAGGGGATAGCACTGAAACATATGTTCTTTGGGGTTTCCCTCATAGATGGCAGGATCAATGCCTCAATGTATGCTATTCATGGCCATGTTCTATGTGGGAAATGTTGATAAACAACGGGATTGTGGCAATACGTATGTATGTCTATACCTAAATTTTGAAACACATGTGGCCCTAGTCATTGATAGGGGGTCCTGGTCACAAAAAGCAAGATTTTATGCTTGAAAATTGCCCAATGTCAAAATCAACAAACAGTGACTTGTGGAAACTTGTCCACTTTCTAAAGTAGGGAATGTCTGAGGGTGCCATCTCTGGTGAGTAGAAATTCGGACCCATACTCCCGATATCTCTCAATATTGTGGCCCTTGGCTGCAGGCCATTTCCAAGGTGGAAGCCTAGCTATGCAGAAGCCGCAGCACAACCTTGCTATGTCTTTCAGGGGTCAAAATGGGTCAAGTACCTCTGCTTGTCTCAACGACACAGCATCGCACAACAAAGTTTAAGACCGAGAAAAACCGTAGACTTTGGTCCATTCCATTTGGGCTACGTCATGATCTTGACCGATATCCAACAAAATTTAACCTCAGGGAATTCAATAGTTTGAAGCCATGGCCCATTGAGTTCGATGATTTACTGACTCAAAATATGTGATTGTCCAATTTCAAACTGTTAGTCATTCCCAGAGGGTACACCTTCCACGGGTCAGGCATCTATATAAGTGGACTTTGTGAACCTTGTGGACATTGTGGCAGTATTGTAAGAATATTACCGCATTTTTCATCCCTGTATCAAAGGAGCACCTATCATTTCTATTCACACTTCTATGAATTCAAAAATTTTGCTACACCGGCTCTGGTTCCTTTTCAAAAACTGAGCCGATTGTATAAATCCTTGGATTTGCAATGATTTGCAAATGTTTAATTCACCCTGGGAAAATCTAGAGATCTAGAGGCAACTATGCAGCTTTTATCTCCAAATTTCCAACATTCCCAGGGTTTTGCAGATCAATCGCTTCCAAGCTGCCCAGTGCTGCCAGGATCTCGAAAACAAAGATGGCCTCTGAACTGATGATGTGCAGCAAGAAACACGGGGTCAATACAAGCAGTGGTGCATAGCTGGCATAGTTCGCTTTGACTTGGGTTATTTATTAGTATAGCTACCCAAAAAAGATAGAAACATGGGAAAACCTTGAAACTATGTATATTTTGAAGGGTTGCTATCGGTTACCTCGGGTTTGTCGTGATCATAACCATATTTAGCCATACTTCATGGGCTTGATTAACCAAGTTAACTATGGGTACATGCTTTATATTTAAGAGATAATCACCAACCAACGGAGGGATTGAACCTCCTATTTGATATAATTTGATACATGGACAAATGCATCCACGGTAAAGATATATGTATATATGTTTGCTATGTGTACATTGTACCATGTACCTACGTTCCCTGGAAAGCCACATGGCCAAATTATCAAGAATCCTACCTCTATAAATAGACACTGGCAAATGTTGGTATGCGTCTCCGTACGTATAAGTTGGATCATTTTTTGGTGACGTTGGACGATGAGGTCGTCCGTCATGACTCGGGTTTTCATCCCTATGGAACCAGCACTAGCTTCGGATGACTGGGGTAAGGTCTTGGAAGATGAAGTCCATTCTCAGGAAGTATCTGGATCCATGGGGCATATAATCAAAAATTGGCATTTACCCATTCACAAAGATCGCTATGAAATCCCAAATTCCAGGAAGATACACCTGTTGGGAGCATTAAAACCCTAGCACATCACAAAACCCAAGCTACTATACCAACATCTTGGCTTTTGTTTCAGAGTACATGACTGCTTTTACCATATGGGTTTGTGTAAGAATAGGGCACCTAAATCCACCGGTTCACCATTTCAGAGGTGCACCTATCTTCAGACACACCCATATACATTACATATATTACTGCCCAATTTTTTTTCGAGGTTTAATCATCTGCTGATCTCCCCGCACTGGTACTACCGTAGACTAATGAAATATGGCTTGCTGGAAATCCCCCCCCATTTAATTACCTCGATTCCTCGATTCTTTTCCCATTCATATCTCCATTTACACAAGATTGCCCAGCCCGCCATGTTTGATTGCCAGAGGATATCCCTATGTGATGTCTGAGGTTGGTAAATGTCCCACTTTGCACATCACTCAACGAATTCTTGGGGATTTGTCATCTCCTCCAGACACTTTTTCAGGTGTTCAAATAACCCAAAAAAGGGGACAGAAAACCACCCCTTGGATGTTGATTAAGTCCCACTTTTGCAGGTCAAATCTGATTGGTTGCCCAATGTTTGCAAGCTTTTTGGTGGGTCGACTCAGAAAATCATCCCTCCCTTCCAACCGCTTCCAACGTCCCGGCAACATCCGGACACTCCATCGGCACCTCCAAGATGTCGTCAAACGTGGACCGCATGCTGTCCATCTTTTGCATCCTGGCACCGGTGAAGAGTTCACTATAGACTAACTATAGATTGAGAATGATTTATGGTAGATATATTGATATCATTTCATATCAGTTACCATGATTTATGGTAGATATATCAGTTGATGGGATTTATAAACTGACTCAGAACTAGGGGGGCCCCAGCTTGTAGACCCTCGCATGAACCCTCCACATGTGTAAATTTCAGCACATTGTGGAGGTACTTTTACCCTGTGGCACCCAACTGTTGTTACGGTGCCGCCCGAAACGAAGTGCTTATCCCTGGATGTTGCAAACGATTCTCAACAATAGTTTCAGGGATTCGACTATCCTCTCCATTCCGAATATGTGCGGACAGAATGGGGAATTCACCATACATCTGGAATCAATCAGCGTAAAAGGGTCTTAATAACAAAAGCACACAATGATACCCTCAGACCAGTTCTATAACAGTCGATATCCACAAATATGTTCAGATTTATATTGACTTATGATTTATACAAAAAATGATTATAACAATAGTTCTTTGAGGTTCTTTGAATCCAACATCTAACCACTTAGATATCAACAACAAGGTATGCTAATCTACCTCTAAACCAACTTCGCTGACAAACTGGGGCGCCACCTCTTTGGAGCCACCAACATGGCACCCCTTGGACCTTCGGTGATGGAATTTGCTGTTGCTGCTATTGCTTCTGAGTGCTTACATTCCCCCGTAATATTTGTACATGTCAGTCTGTGTTTGATCTGAACTGATCAACATCACCATTGATCAACAACAAGCCAAACCAAATCAAACAAAACATACATATCTTTACACAAACGCGTTGCTAATTTCACCATGTGAAGGGCTTCATAAACATCAATAAGAGATCAAGGTTCATCGTTGGGTTCACCACATTGACAGGCCCCAAAACGGAACCATCCCACCTTTCGCTGGAGATCAAGAAACTAAACCTTCGAGAGATGCCAACTCCGATCACCCCATGCGGGAAACTGGGGCATAACTGGATTTCTACCCCAGTTGGGATCAGTTGTGTCATGTCAAGAAGGACATGATGATACACCATCAACATTTTGGGGTGCCAATGGTCAAACAAAATCCATATATATATATATATAGATATATGGAGAATTGTATAGATATAACATACTATAGTGTCTTTTTGGGCGCTTGCCGGCGACCATAGCTGGCAACCCCATTCTTACAATCCTCATATTTAATATGTTCAGAGAGTTAGTCACGTGCCCGCCGTCAACTGGGGAAGACTCACGACCTTCTCTCCCTTTGCCCAGTTTCCTGAAACTTGTCACCCGTTGGCTGAGTTGGTTTATCTAGGGGGGATGGACCTACCGTACCCCATGAAAACAATTCTGGAGCTTGCCAATATCCAAACAGAATGTTTGGATTCACCCTCATGCTTGGCAGCGATATAATGCCCACAATTTTGTAGAGTTGCCAAACATGGGGCACCCCTCTAATTTGATCGGATGGTCGTTAAAACTGGTTGTAATGATCACCTTGGGATCTTAGCATCTTAAGTTCATTTTTGGACAAACATCATATGGAATCGTCTAAAAATATTGTGCCCCCATTCCATCCACCAGTTAATGATCATGTTCCCTATTTGAAGTGGCCATAATTAGGAATACATCATTTCTTTTAGACAAACCAATATCCTTGGAATGCTTTGGTTAAATCGACCATAAACCCGCAACAAGAGGTCAAGTACTCACTCAACAATCCCCTAATTCTGGGGCGAGCAACAAATGATGTGGACGGAGGGCCCGTGCCGGAATCATTAAGGACGCCTCAGCTGAGAATCTGAAGGGTTCTACTACGGGTGAGGTTTCTGGTTGAAGGTATCAATTCATTTGAACGCATGCTTGCAAGTTCTACTATATCATATGTGTTTTGTTTCTTTCTCAACAAACTCAATCTTTATCTGCGTATGTATATACATATATGTGGTTTAGGGTTTAAGGAGTGTCATAACCTGAGTATCATGTGGTTGGGAAACTCTGTAGCTCCTTGGAAACCCCAGCTGATCAAGCGGAGATGGGTGACTACCCGTAGGATTTTCATCTGAATGGTGGGATGAACATTCAAAAATTATACCAGCTACCCTTCGGCAATCAAACACGGCAAGCTGGAGAATCCCAGAACTAAATGACGGATAAGGAAGGTTTACACGGACAATCATCGAACTCAATGGGGGATTTTCCAGCAAGCCATGTTTGACGTCACCGGAGGGTATATTGCTGTGAAACCTGAGAAAAACTCAAGGTTTTCACGTCTGTTTCAACAGCCACCATGTATCTGTCGATCAAATAGACAACAGATCTGCACTGAGATGCGGAAAAAAACAATTGCGTCCAAAATTCAAATTTATAGCAAGCAAACATGAGGGATTCCTCTGCATAGAGGAAACTAGCCTTTGACAAAACCAAGCTCTTGAGGACTGGATTCGTGCATGTTCATGTGAGCAGCAGATTGAACCAACCTGGAGAATTGAACTCTGTGGGGACAAAACTTGTAACATATAGAAGAATTACCCAGAAATACTCTATGTACCCAACACACATTGGGGTTTCACTGTCAATGGAACTTCCTTCGCGTGCTGGCTGATTGATTGCCAAGTCCCGCGGTTCTGCTGATGCTGTTGTATGCTAGCACCTCTTGTTTCAAATTACATAAGTTTAGTGCCATCTGAGCAGGTGGATTACACCAATGAGTTAGGCTGCTTTAGTTCGTAACTCAACTCTAGATATTCCAAATGCTCGATCCACCAAACAGCCCAGCTAGTTTGAAGCTGCAAAACAAAACCCGCCAGCTGGGGCTCCCAGCTGCACACCGCTCTGGAGAATCTGCGGGGCAAAGAAACAGTTGTTGACCTGACGGTCCCACGGGTGAGACCTCAAGGCTTTCACCCCCCAAGTGTATCATTTTTCATCCCCGGAACCGAGATAGATTGGACACTCCCCACCTTACTGCTGCTATTGGCGCAGGTGTGCCCCCCCAGTTCTGTGTGTGTGTGTGTCGGTTTATGTTCACCCCATTCAGTATAGTTTGAGATACATGTAAATATGCGCGACATTTGTTCTTCGATATCACCATAAATCCAATCGTTTGAACACTACTGAACGGTTCAACCAACGTTGCGTAAGTCACTGCACCACCTCGTGTAGTCTTGAGTTTCCATCACTATCCTCATGAATTCCAAGAAAATATCCCCATGGAACTCACCAGATTTGTGGTTTCAACAAATGGCCAGGCCAGGAACCAAAGTGGCTGCAGTTCGCCAAGACGGTGATCACCAGCCGCGACTTTGTTATCGGTTGCCATGGGTCCAATTGAGGCGCCAGGGCGACATGACAAACGGAGGTGCCTTCCTTGGTGACATGTGGAATTCTATGGGGAATTGAATGGGATCAAACCATTAAAATATATTAGAATTATATATGGTTTATATAGTATATCACTATATGGTAAAGGTTATCATTGTATTATATCTAATACTTGGTATACTTACATGATGACACAATCATGCAGATATAATGGTGAAATGCTGGGATTTTACCAACAAGAACAATTTTTAACCAACACATCTGGGGATATTTCGTGGCAATGATAAGCTATATAGTGGGGATCTCATATGATCTAATGAGATTAAAACATGGAAGATCTAACCAACAAAATATGGGGATATCATAGATGTAATTATGTATTGATATGTATTGATGCAATCGATTTATCCAGGCATTCTTCAAAATGGGTGCTACGAGTACCCTGCATTTTCATCAACCAGAATGGGAAAAAAAAACATCGGCAGTATAGACCGCTATACAAATTTATATCTCAACGGCTAGTCATTCGAGAAAACTATTTAAACAACATCAATGTGCATTGATGAATTTCTCCAAAAAACTAAGTACAACCTTTCTTAGGCAAACATGGCAATGAAAGTCATTCTAAGCAGGAACATCATCCTTGTACGTAAATAAAGCATATGCCGGTGAAGCACCTTAGATTGTCCAAGCATGACTATCTACATCTGTTTGGTGGTTTCAAAGCCAAACATATGCTCGTCAAATTGGATCATCATCCCAAATGTGCTAGAAAATGGCAAACATATGCTAAACCATCAACCAAATGTTACTATTCACTGATATAAGTCACTCTTCTTTGGAAATCTTTATAGTCACCATAGCTGTTTAAAACAATTTAGCTGTCATACCATAAATTTCCCAGTAATCCCCATGTCTCTTGGTGAATGTCCACAAAACAAAGCCCTCTTCATCCAAGCAGCGCAGGAGGCATCCGGCTTCAAGACCCAGTTTTTCAGCGGGTCGATGTCGCTCTGAGCGACGTCCTTAGAACCAAAGTGGCCAAAAAGTGGCCAACAACGCAGATGGGATACCCTCCTGAAAACTGGTGACTTAACGAAGAAAAAGTGGGAGTTCACCGCAAGAAATGGTGGTATTAATGGAATATATTAGGGGTATAGTGATAACATGGAAGATATGAGGGATTTTTTATGGGATATACAATGGGATACCATGGGATACGATGAGGATACACTTCGGTGCAATCAAATATGCCTGGCTGTGATCTCCATCAGGATGGTGGAGGGCGCAGTTCCCCCTGAGAAGTGGATATATAAATATATATATATAGGGGACCAATACCCCAAGGTATGGAGGAAATCACCATGGCTATGCTGCTATACCCATAAATTTGATCCTAATTGCTCAAGAAGCCAACATCTACAAATGGATTCAAATTCGATCACTTTCCCATGCCCGGCATGATTGCAGAAGGGCTCATCATACCACGCTACATTCGGGATACCACTGAGACATTGAGAGGGGCCTGAGAAACAGCTCATCAGATCATCTTGGAAACTGCTTGCAATGGGTACTAGGTATTGCAAATCCCCGGGAATGGATTTATGACCATCCCCCAATATGGGTCACAACAAGGTTTGACCATGGAAACAGTCAAGCTGTAGGCTGCCGCAAATCACTTTATGTTGAACCCATTCTTGGTCTGTTGTGTATTACCTATATGTTTTCAAAACTGACAACCTCTGTGCACTCTAGACTATCATGACAGTCCCTGCACAAAATCCTTGGCTGCATATAAATGTCAAATAAAATTCATAATCCAGTAATTGAGTTTCAAACGTCTTGTTTATTTTTGTTACATGTTGAATTGTCAAACACAGCCACCGCCAGCTTTTGACACTGCGTCAAAGCATCAAGAGAAAAAACCTTGGGTTTGTGCAGTAAGTGTGCCTGTGGGCAGAGGTTTTGATGAAGTTGAGTCCTGACTGCGGGGACGCCATGGCTCAGAGTGAATATGAAGAGGATGTACATTACAGAAAAAACGGCTGCAGCAAAATGAACCGTGGCTGAGATCACCCGTAGCAGTTGTTGACTATAGGGTTTCGATACCATTCGGTTTTTTTTCAATAATCAAGAACAATGCCTGCAATCAATAGCCTCCACTATTCACTAGAAATCCATACAAATTCTCTAACAAAGGTCCGGATGGCATTGTCTTCAGTGGAAAACCCTCAGGGACATGGGTAGTGTTGCAACCCATCAAAACCTCACAGGCCCAATGATTCATCGGGTCTTGCATCACCAGGAGATCTGTCAAGCATTGGTAGGGGCAAACAAGGCATCGAGAATCGAGACCCCAAAAAAGATAGAGTGCATGATGATGGCACTACCAGTCAATGGCAAATATATGTATGCATATGTATACACATAATTTAGAGTCAGTGAAGATACAATAGCTTCATGTTCATGTTAAACTTCTCGGCGGATGCATGAAATGAAACGTAAAGTCATGCCAGCAAGAATTGCCAGGCGATGCAAGTGCCACGTGCCACAAAAGTAGCGCTATTCAGACATCCAAAAAAAGAAATAGCATAACAGTGAGTTCGTGGAGTTCCTACTACTTCTCAGTATTCCCCCTCACAAGAGTCCTCCAAACATGGATCTTATTGGCATTATCATCCCATGGAAAACAAAAACCATCTGAAGCCATCGAGGTCAGTAGAAAGATCCCAAAGGTCATGTTCCGTATTTCTTCACATCAACGAATAGTGGGGTCAAATCATTTCACCCACATGTTTCTGTTTCCCTACCAAAAATCTGGATACCCTCCAAAAAAAACCGGTCTCAAACCTCATCAAATCGCATTTTCCCAGATTTTTTTTACCTTGGTGTCACAGAGTTTCCCCTAGTTTTCCCTACACAAATCCAGTTTTTCCCATAGGTTCCATCTAAAACCAATGGGTTTCCAAGATCCGTGGGATTTCCGCAGTGCGGGCCTGTGGCGCAATGCATGGTGCAGCGGTTGTCCCAAAGGACCAGGTCGCCCACCTGCCATTCCTCACAGACAGAAACAGTGAAAGTTCGGAGATCATCAAGATACCCTGTGGTAAACTAACATAACTATGGAAAACGGCCCATTTATGGATGATTTCCCTATTAAACATGGTGATTTTCCATAGTTATGTAAACGTTTACCAGAGGGTAATGTTACAATGTGGGGCCCCCCAGTGATGTTTGTTTGTGTTTGTTTATTCCCCATTGACTATACTTATGAATGATAAAATTAGCAAGCGAATTGAAGGAATCGGACGGAATGGGAATATGATTTGGATCATAAACCGCTGACTATTTGACTTTACTTTACATATTTAGTCATGAAAAGAAACTTCCTGTTGTTTTCTTTGGTAAGTGTCTGACTGGAAAAGTAAAATACAAAATATAAACACCTGAACACAGATTGATTGCAGGACAGCGAGAGGCAGGTTGGAACTACCTTTATTCAGGCTTCTTTGCAAAATTGGAAGGACTGAATAAACCCTAGTGAACTGTTTGTTGATGGTCCTATTTTGAGCTATTGATGAAAGAAAAGGACAAACACCTAGCAAATATGCCTTGCTTGAAGGTACCATGCATATGTAAGCCAGATATCTGATTCTCAATGAATGTCTCAATTTTGGGGGTTGGTTGTCCCAACTGCCTGCTTAATCCAATCTGTATCCACACCACAAGCCACATGTCTTCAGGTAAATTCAATAGATTGATTCAAGGGAAATTGTACGGTTGAAACCCTGGTTTTCATTTCCCAATATTTCCAAGTTCGGGGGTTTCCTGTAGGTTTTCCCTTCAACCAATTCAGTGTTTTGTTTTTCTTAGATAAAGCCCTCACACTTCAAGTAACCTCAACAAGGCTCCCATTTCACTGTGAAGCGTGCATCCGTCACGAAAGGCAGCAAGGACCTCCATTCCTCCTGTCCAAATGTCACCAAATTTCGTTGGAGTCACCTTTAATCCCTTGGGTTTGCCGGACATCTACTACTATAGCTTTTAAACTCCAAGCAAAGAATAGCAAAGACATGGGTGTCTGACAGGAAACATGTCTGCTATGTTTGAAGGAGTATATTCTACATTGCGGTTCAAGGTCCGGTACCTGGTACACCCAGCCCCATCCCAAGAAATCTTGGCCGGTTGGGAGCATCTACAGCTGACAGCTGACAAGCACAGAGTAGCTCCAAGTCGACGAAGCAAAGATATTTGATTTATCATCATTGTTCTCATCAACCTTGAATTGTATTGAATTGTCATAGTTGGATCACAATATGGGGGGCTCATGTTTTTTCCATGGTATTCTCCTATCTGATCAACAACCAAATACAAAAATGGTGAAACAGCTGATTGACAATCCTAGCCTCAAAAGCCTCAAAAGCATCGGCCATCGCTCCTGCACCGACTCGTGCTCCAGGGCTTCCAATTCGTAGCGATCCAGTTCCTCGTCAGTGACTTTGGCCTGGCCGAGGAAGGGACCCGCGGAGGTTTGTTTGCCCGGACTCGAAAATGAGTGAATGATCATGATCATGATGATGATTCATGTTTGTTCTTTCTGTTTTTGTAATATGTATATACATAGTTATCATTCTGTATACAAAGACAAACGCATCATACAGGCATAGGTATCATATTCACCAAATGGGATGGTGGTTGACACATTTACAGTTGTTGAAGCCAGTCGAAGATATTGGAAGGCATATATCACCCATGATGTTAGTATGCTTTATCTACAAAATGACACCAGAAACTTTGACAGACATCTACAAGGGATGGACTCACGCAGAAGCCTTCTGAACAACCAAAATGAGTGGTTCGAAATCTGGCCATGAAGTCTCACAAACGGATTTGAATCGAAAATTGGATGGATTCGAATAAAATCAGCTGTTGCCTATTGAAATGCCATGTTAGTGTACTCATGGTCTTTGTTCAACACTTAATCCATATCTAGACGTCCCGGCTAGGGCCTCCGCGGACAGTACGCGGCAGGTTCCACCATTCATCCCATAGAGAGACAAGCGCTTGTTCAAGGGATGCTCCAACACCATCCTCGAAAGAACACAGCTGCAGGTGCAGTTCCAGTGAATCGGTGAACGAAGTTGGTGCATATACAACCATCAACGATAGTGATAGGGGTCACACATGTCACATATGTCTGTATATACATAATATATGTTGTGTATATATGTATATTGATACATATATATATATATATGTTGTATATAGATATGTCCCAACCTATGGATGTTATCAACATGCTTTCACCCATTTCAAACAACAACTGCACCCCCAAGCTGAGCTGGAGAGTGGTTTATAGTTTGGATTTCAATCAAGCATGAGGAAAATCCCAATACCCAACATTGACTCAAACCCAAGTGAACAGTTCCGAAAACATAAAGTCTTCCTGATACTCCCCGTGAAAAGGAGTCTGTATAGCCCAATATGTCAGATTGCATAACAATACCATAACATATGATCATGATATCTCACTCTGTCGAAACATCCAGCTATAATCATAGCAACAGTATTTATACAACAGTGCATACACCCTTAATCCAAATTACGTAGATTGTTGTAATTTGAATAACCAGATACATCCAGATACCAATCCGCAAAAAAAAAAAACATATGAATCATAACTATGTTGATGGAAATGTTGCTTTCCTATCTATTTGGGGAAGACTATCTAGATTTGATCAACAACCTCCGGGGATCAACGTTGCCTGCTTGGAGGATCATCCCATCTAGAAATTCATGGATTACAAGGTATAACTATAGTGAGTAACACTACATCTATATTTAACTATATTTATGGATTGACTGACTATAGAAATGGATTATCCCATCTAAAGAACTAACTATAATATATATATATATATATAATATATATATATATTATGGCTATTGACCACTGGCGATTTCTGGGATCATCCTCCAAGTGGTGCCCGGTGCCCAACCACGGCGGCACAATCGGCCCCCCCACTCTTAGTCTCCCGGCGGGACCCGTTGCGCCGGACTCTGCCGCCGCTGCTCCGGCGTCAGCGTGGGGAAGTCTGGTGAGGTCTTGTTGATCTGCCGTGGTTTCCACGTGACGTGAGAAACGGGCGGACATGGGGTGCCACTGGGTTCCGGTGATCCATGGTTGTTCATGGTTCATGATGGTTAATGGTGAACTATGGCTAATAATGGTGAACTATGGCTAATAATGGTTAATGATGGTTAACTATGGCTAATACTGGTTAATAATGGTTAATGATGGTGAACTATGGCTAATAATGGTTAATGATGGTTAACAATATTCATGGTTAATGATGGTTAACTATGGCTAATAATGGTGATTACTGGGATCATCCCACGAATCTTAAGTGGTTAATGACCATATATATCACAATCCATGTAAGGATGGGATAAGCTAGGAATCGGGGACTTGCTAACCAGGGCTGTTAACCACTGAAGTGCCCAGGTGATTAATTGAAAAACACGGGGTTTAAAGCTTCAAGCAAGGACATGTTGGTATACAAGCTAGAACATGTCGGGTTCACCTCCATTAGATATTGGGAGGGGTCTCCCCCATGTTTTTTTGGGGAGTCCAAGCCGACGGTTCGGAGGTGGACATTCCATTGCATAGGGTTTTAACGAGTTGGCGCCGGGAAAGATCCACAGAAAATCGCTGAAATATGCTTGGGTCAACATCCCAATGTCTGTCTGATGGTTATCTTCATATGTCCATTTTTCATTGCTCAAATATGCTCAAATCCCTGGTTTATTGGGTTTCGAACAGGGTAGAAGCACCACTTTTTCCGTTACTTCCCCATATCATCTCCATTGCAGGACCATGACATCCCCAGGCTCCAGCGGTCCATCCTTGGCATCGTGATGAGTCTGCGAGCAAAGACACCTCGCCGAAGAGGACTCGGGGCTGGGAAATCCCCACATGGCCGAGTTGGAGTTGGGAAAATCATCGAACTATCCCTCTGGTAAACATACAAAAAGCTATTGAACATGGTGATTTATAGTGGAATTTCCCATTAAAATGGTGATGTTCCATAGTTATGTTAGTTTACCAGAGGGTATTGCTGGTGGATGTTCCATGTTCATGTTTCACTGGATTGGTTGAAGGGAAAATTTACATGAAACCATTGATTTTCCCATGAAATATAGGAATTTCCTGTAAATTTTCCCATTGACCAATCCAGTGAATGTTTGATTAGCAAAGTGTATAGCACTGTGGGTGGCTCAAAAAAATGGACCTTCAGGATGATCAGGTCCGTTTCGGGAAATCTTGGGCACTGACTAACAAACTAAAAACCAACAAACTAAAACTAGAACATACTAAAACATACTAAAACCAACAATAATCAATTCTGGTGACAGAAACTACTGTCCAATCTTAAGGGGACAGAAATGAGTGTAATATCTTATGGCGGACGGGAACGTCCACGAAGACAACCCGTTGGGGATGAGATCTCCAGACTATGCCGGACTTCCTCTGGTGCAGCACCGCCAGGGATGTGACTCTGAAAATTGATGTTTCCCACAGCATCTTCGAAAGCATCCTGACATTGTAAAACGCCAGCCGCCAAGTCTCAGCCGCATCCGGGAGTGCACTCAAGGGTGAAACAGCGACCCCAGCCATTGCGAGCAGGAGCCAGGGTACCGCTACTTTCTTCACGGGCTGTCTGCTTTACCAGCCCTATCCAGCCCTACGCTGAGATCTTCAAAGTATGGGGTATGATGACTGCAGGGTGAGAAGGACCTGGATCCCATAGGGCAAGAGAAGATCCAAAACGTATACGGATACTGCAAAAAAGACGGGACTCAAAATAAGCATACCCTCCAACAAGCTGCGGGAACAAAAACTGTTCTTGTATGAGCTTGAAAGGAATGGACACAAAATAAGTGTAGCCCATTACAAGAGAGGTGCCTTGCCCATTTTTCTTGGCTATGCACCTAGGTCAACCAATCCTTAAGCAAACTTGCAATTCCAAACATATTCGGTACATGTAAACGGTACATGCATGAGACCCTATATCAATAATATTCCAACATTGATCGATCAATACAGTGTGAACGTCCACTCAACTGGAGAACATGCAAGTCTGGTAGACGTACATGTTCCAACAACTAGTATTGGGTATAATAACATGCAACATCCTATTGTGGGATCTATTTACTACTATTCGGGGACATGTTCATCCGCTAAACTGATTCTCAAGTATGATATGATCATCCAAATCTTGGTAATTCGGGATTCCAACTGTCTTGAGATATTCTGTAATCCCCTACAGCCCTTTCATCAATTTCTATGTCCATCCACTTGAAAATGTAGATATCCATTGAATTTTCATAGAATTCAAAAGTCCCGGTCCAGCTATCCAAATCATGAGAAACTCCACAAACCCCTCTAAAAACATTCAAAGATTCACCAAACATAGACCCTATTCATAGAAAATCAAATCCATAGAAATTCAGTAAGAAAAAATGTAGAAATCCCACATCTGGGACTTCCCACTCCAATTTCTTCAACTTCTCCTGCTTTTCCGCCGGCAGAGCCGCCAACGCACTCACAGTGTCTGCAAAGCACGTGGCGCCCCCTTCGGGGGGTGTCTGCCTAGCGGACCGTTGAAGGGAAAAATCTTCAGGAATCCATGCCGATTTACCGTGGATTTTCATGCCAAACACGCGCTTTTCCTCTACACATTAGGGATTTGGCAAATACAATTATCTATCAATATCATTTCATCCTTGCAATATCAAACATGTCTTCTCAGCAGGGCACGTTTTTGGAAAGCCAGGTTGGAGAACGAAAATCATCTATAAACAGGGATGCTTTCAGCAACCCAACTTAGAGTTGCGAAAAGGGAACATGTGGGTGTGTCTGAAAATGAGGTATACCCCAACTATAGCAATTTAAAAGAGAACATGATGATTAACCATCGGGTTTAGGGTACCTTATTTTCAGACAAACCGATGTTGGTCCTGCTTCATACTTTGCTGTGATTGACTAGTTGGCAAAATTGAGCAATGCCACATGGCAAAGTCTCATGCAAAGAACAAACATGGAGCCATAAAATAGATGATAAGTAGGGCCACACTTGTGGCCCTGTACCAGTTGTGGATGTCAGTTAGAAGCCCATCTATTAAGAATGAAAACCCTATTGTAAAACCATTTAAAAACCTACATTTTCTCTGGAATTCCAAGAGTTGAGTGCCCAACATGTCACACACTTGGCCTGCAATAGAGCAGCGATCCGATGGGTGCATCTTTGCGGTAGACTGAATCCTGGGAGGCGCAAGGTATGACCATTGTTTTAACCTTCCATAAGTTGGCATAGAAACCTTGTAACTGTGGCTATGTACATCTACCCATTTGCTGCAGCCCCAAGTAGCAATGAAAAATCACTGGCTCCAAAATCATTATGTTTGATTCATGGAAAAATCAGCTATAGCATGCTATTTGAATGGGATATTTTCCAGCAAGCGAGGTTGGAGTGGAAAGAATCCATGTCAGCCTTCGATTGGTGCACCTGCTGATTCACTGTTTTTGGTGACAATGCAACAGCGCTTCACATGACCCTCTTTGTGCGTAGTGACCCAACGACTGGGCAGAAGTCTGCAAGACTGCAACAACAACCCAGCTGTTCAAGCTGTTCATTGGTGTAGTTATTCTTACTTGGGTTTCCACACAAGGGCCAATGAAGCCAAGACTTGTGTCCACAGCTCTTGGTCATTTGTGTCATTTGAGATGCATTTGGGATGATAAAAAATCCCCCAATATTGATGGTTGATACTTCACTATTGATGGTGAATATCCACAGCTTCAATGGCACGTGCCATTCCAATGTACATTAATCATCTCAAATCCATCTTTCTTTGGTTAATTTGGACCCGCGAATATCGTACTTTCTATCCCCATACTCAAGGGTTAAATCCCCATTCTATCCCCATTATGAATGGTATGTCCATACTATATCCCACTTATAAACCACTTTTCCAACTTATAACCTATAACTGTGCATATATCCCCATTTACTCATGGCCAACCACGCCCTGTGGCTTGCCAAAGTGGCTGTGTGCCAAGCAGGCTTGCGATCCGCTGGTCGGTACTGCGAGGATCCTCCTGTGATTTCTTGATGTTCTTTGATTAAGAGAACAATGGGAATTTGATGGGGATACGAATGCGAAATTCATGGGAACTCATATGGGGATAAAACTAGGATATGCATGGATATATCCTGCAATAGTCTGACAGTTTGCTCCAGAAGCCATGGCCTATTTGGTTCCATGTTTTACCTACTACTGTAAAACAGGATGATTTTCCATTTCAAACTGTGAAATTACCGGAGAGTACAAATGGGTGAATAATGGGTTTGAGGAATAAACCATGCTTCTTTTGGGGTCCAGCCATTCATAACTTGGGGTCATGATGAAACGCACCATTATTGGGGAGGATTGGGGAGGCACGTTTAGGAGGGTCCCCTAGATTTTCACTGGCCATAAAAAGTATCTTCGTAGATTCCCCCATGCCTGGTGGACCCAAGGACAGAATTTCCACACCATCTTGAGCAAGTCCCGAAAAAATCCGGAAGGTTTTTTTCAGACAAATTGCCTTCAACAACATCCCATTTGGATCCATTTTTTTTTAATGTGAATTGAAAAACGTCACTTCACCGCAGAATCCAATGTTTTTCACAACAATATACCTGTTTTTGTTCTGGGTCCCATGGGATTTCATCGCGTTGAAAACGGCGCAGATCTTGGGATGCTTTAGGGCGTTCATAGCTGATTTTTTGGCTGAGAAACCAGCATGTTTGAATGGCAATTTGCTGGGTTTCTCTGAGCTTTTTTAGTAAAAAGAAAACCTCCTCAGGACATATTGGACCTCCATCCTGGAATCCTAGATGCTCCATGGATTTTGCCATATTCGGGACAACTATTGGTGAGTATACATACCATAGAGCGGAGTTGAATTTTCAGTGTAAACATCTCTTGCAAACGTTTGCTCCATCCAATTCAACGACAAGGTTGGGTTTATCTGAAAATAGGGTGAGCCATAATGTTTGACCATTAGTTTCCCTATTGAAAAGTGCCCTTTTTACGGTTCTTTGGTGACGGGTTGATTTCTTAGGTGTCTGGCTTCAAATATTGGCAGTGAGCTGGTCATCCATTTGGCCCAGCGATGGCAGTCCTGATGCCCTCAGGATTGCTGGGTCATACCCCCATTATTGAAACTTGATGGCTCACAACCCCCATTGTCGATTGTCAACATGCTCAGCACTCAAGGTCAATATTAGCCCATTTATTAATGCATCCTCATGTTTTAAAGTTTGCCGATTTACAGAGGAAGTACCCTCTGGTAATTCAACATTGCTATAGAAATCAGGCCATTTATCATGATTTAATATAACTTATTCATATTTACCAATATTTACCCATCAAAAGCGGAGATTTTCCATGACAAACAGTTAAATGACCAGAGGGTTAGCCACACCAACAGGTCTGTTTCGGGCCCATATCCTGGAGGCAGAAGCGGGTCGAAGGCGTTCAAAGAGGTGATTTTCTTGGTTACGGGGTCATAGGTGTTGCCGATGCGCATGACCTCGGCTGGCCGCTGTGGTGTATCATGGCTTACAAAGATATGTTGCTGTAAACTAAATACCCTCTGGTAAACTAACATAACTATGGAAAATCACAATTTTTAATGGGAAAATCAACTATACATGGCCATGTTCAATAGCTATGTTAAATTACCAGAGGAGGGTAGTTTCTACTGCCCTAGGATAGTATTCTGTGTCATATCATGGTTGGGGTCCCTAAATCCATACATGATTCCGAGACGTATAGTACTCGTGAATATCCCATAGATTTACTCTTTCAGGTTACCTTTCAGGTATAGTATACAGGGAAGACAGGCCAAAGATATGTAAAGTCAGGTTTTAAAGGCTACGTATGGTTTCCTGTAGATTTTCCCTTAAACCAATCCAATGACATTAAGCTCATTACTAATATTACTCCAAATGATATACCTCCATCAAGCACCATGCACCGACCAACCGTTTCAGCCACTGTGTGAGCCCGGTGACTCGACTCTCACCACCCACTGCGAACCTTGGCGATGCGTAGCGATGAGTCTGAAGAAAATATGGAATTTGATCTTCACCAAAACTGGGGAATAATATGATACATACATACAGTCTATAATTATATATATATATACCTACATCTTCCGAGGTGTGCCAAATTTTAGACCCTAATGAGAAAAACGCCCTTGCCTCACGAGGGGCAAAAAAAATGTCCAGGGGCTGAAATCCATTTTTGATCAGAACTGGATGCCATTGACTGTCGAAGAGTTACTTTCCAGAGGAAATATGGGTTAGGTTGCTAAAACAACAAAAGTAAAGCACTTCAGAATTACATATGAATTCCTTTACGTGGGGGACCCCAAAAGTGAACCACTTCATATGAATTTCTTTACTTGGGACGCGCCAAAACTGAACCACCTCACATGAATTTCTTTACTTAGGACGCGCCAAAAGTGAACCACTTCATATGAATTTCTTTACTTAGGACGCGCCAAAAGTGANTCATATGAATTTCTTTACTTGGGACGTGCCAAAACTGAACCACCTCACATGAATTTCTTTACTTAGGACGCGCCAAAAGTGAACCACTTCATATGAATTCTTTACTTAGGACGCGCCAAAAGTGAACCACTTCATATGAATTTCTTTATTTGGGACGCGCCAAAAATGAATCACCTCACATGAATTTCTTTACTTAGGACGCGCCAAAAGTGAACCACTTCATGTGAATTTCCTTGCTTAGCACGCGCCAAAAGTGAACCACTTCAAATAAATTTCTGTATCTGGGACACGCCAAAAGTAAACCACTTCATATGAATTTCTTTACTTGGGACGTGTCAAAACTGAACCACCTCACATGAATTTCTTTACTTAGGACGCGCCAAAAGTGAACCACTTCAGACGCGCCAAAAGTGAACAAAATCATATGAATTTCTTTACTTGGGTCACCCCAAAAGTAAACCGCTTCATATGAATTCCTTCAAGTGGGCACCCCGCAGTGAACGAGCTCATGTGAGCTTGATCGTATGTTTGTGCAAAAATCAA
>BGPT01000897.1:60513-129974 GCA_003297045.1 Symbiodinium sp. clade C Y103 | reverse complement strand
TAAATTCTTTCTCATTTCCATCCCCAAAAAAATTAAGGGGCAGAAATCTCGCTAAGGGGCTGAAATCAACTTGAGGGGCTGAAATTTCGTGCCTTTTGCGGAGGGGCTGAAATAATGCAGGGGGGGGAGGATTCAGGTATATATATATATATATGTATGTATCTCGATTTCTAACTGGGGATATAACATGGAATGTAAGTGGAATATGTTTGGGATATACCTGGAACATTGGGGAATACTGTACATTGATTCTTCAAACGCTAATGTCATCCCCAGATGATGTAGGTTCTTTCTTTGGTTTACCTCATCATCGGTACTAACTGGGGATGTAACATGGAATATCGTTTTAACACAATTTGGTAATTTGGATAAAAATGTGATGTAATATTGACTTGGGAAACGCAGGTTTAACGCATGGCATGTGGGTGTAGTAACCAATAATCATAGAGTGTTTTGACACAGCAACAAGAATCATGCGTTTGACATGGTGCATTAAGCTCCTCAATGTCCATTTCAGGAAATGTTCTGAACTTCTCGCACAGCTGCTCTGCTCGCTGCGCCCTTCCCTCTGCCTCTTCCTCTTCCAGGTCTTTTTGCTTTGTCTCCGCCCTTCTTTCAATCAAGTGCCAGCGCTTCCATTCTTTCCACTTTTTGCACAGCTTCGTCAGCCTTTCGAGCCGCCTCCTCCACTCCTCGTATCCTTGCGTCATCTGCCTGACATGCTCTGTTTCGAGCATCCTCTGCTTCTGTCAAAGCCCGGGCCGCCTTTCGCTCCGACTCCTCAAGTTTTCCTTTCCGTGTATCTGCGCTTTTTCGAGCCTTCTATCAAATTTTTCAATCAGTGGGTTTATCCAGATTTCTTGGGTGGATAGCAATTGTCACCTCCCAAAAATGGATGTTTTTGGATTGTGGGTCCATGGGTACCACAATCTTAATCCACATTCTCTTTTCGGAGATTTCACCACTGGCGTGGTGGCTTGGACGCTCCGCCACCAATGGCGGAATGGACCCACCAAGGGAATACCTATACCCTACCCTCCGGTGTCATCAAACGTGGCAAGCTGGGAAATCCACGAACTAAATGGATTTTTTTTCATGGGAAAATCATCTAAATCAGGGATTTTCCAGCAAGCCATGTTTGACTACCGGAGGGTAGGTCATAACTTCCAACAATATTCTACCAGTGCTTCGAATTCTGAGCCACTGCCGAGAGGTTGAACAAAAATTCATCTGTCATTGTTTTGGTGCTGTTGGGTATTTTAGGGTGTTTTTTTTATATGTTCAAACATGTCTCTATGTATGCACATTATAATATGAGGCTCAGTATGTATATATATATATATACACATACACACCTTTACATGGCATATATAACATATATATATATAATATATATATGTATATAATATGTACACATGCACGTGAGATATTTCCAACCACGGCAGCAATACACTTTCCAGCGGTTCATCAGTTCATCAAAAAATGGCGGCTGAGCGCTGCACTGTTGCTTGCTCTCATCAAGCTCATCCTCCACCTGACAAATCTCCGGCAAGAGAAGCACATCAAAAGAAGCAGAACGCAAGCAGTGGCTTTGTGATGATGGGGATTTGTGATGATTTATGCTGATTTATGGTGCTTTAAAGGGACTTAACCATCAATTTAACCATGAAACATGGTGTAGCAAAATAGATAAATAGGACTTAATCATCAAAATCTGTGATTTGGATTTAGACATGAAAAATGGCAAAACGATTGGGATTCAACCATCAACAATGGGGGGCTTCATCACCAACAGCGGGACTTTAACAACCATACAGAGAGAACAAGTTACAAATGATGGTGGGTTTATGACGATTGGCATTCAACGGATATATGAGTGGCCACATACTGGCATTTTATATGAGGCACCCTCTACTTCTGGGACAAGGAAAATGAATAGATCATTAGACGATCGATCCAATACTACATCAGGGCTTCGATTGGCGAGCGGAATATTTGATATTAGGAAATGGGTTGGGGGTTGAGCAGCCCGAGAGCAAAAATGTAAAAACATGTAAAACATTGTAAAAGACACTGGGGACTATCACCTGAGGTAAGATGAAAACACATGAAACCAACAAGCCATAAATGGATCGTAGTGGCTGCTGTGGTTGTGCTTGTGTGTCCTCTTTCTCCTGTTTGCGTCCTGTTTGCGTCCTTTCATTCGTGCCGCCCTCAACCATGGATCGCTGACGCCCTGTCACTTGGCCCTCTCGATGACCGAGTCTGTTGACGGTTGAACCCATCCTCCGCAAAGTTCTGAAAGCTTGCCTCGACACCAGCCAATCACTTTGACCCAATTCCTAGCGGGTCTATTCTCATTGCTAGACGGGAAACTATGAACAGACTTGGGGTTGGACAACACAATAGCAGTACTTCATCCTCCAGAGAATCTATAAATCTTAGAATTGCTGGCCTGCCTTTAGTGCAGTCAAATAGTCACAGGCCACTGTCTATTTAATTGTCAAAGCAACCAAATAGGTGTCTTAGGATAGCACCACAGTGACAACCATATACATAGCGCATTATCATTAGCTTGGTGGTGTCTTACAGATCTTGGAAATACAAAAGGCCATCCATCATCAGTGCAAAAATCCGTGTCTTAATCTTCTAAATCTGGTCAACGCATATGTGCTTGAGGATAGTACAGTGACAATCTATGTATTCAGGTGGACCAATAATCACTGTAATCTAAAGGTGCACGTTGTGTGTGTGTGTGTGTGGTGTGTGTGTGTGGTTTTGTGGGGGATTCCCATCTTCTCCAGCTACCGCTGGCCCGCCCATCTCTTCTTCGCTGCTGCTGCTGCAGCGTTGGCCAGAACCTCAATCGCAGCTGATTGAGGTGGTTTTCTTTTGAAAGGTGTTGATATGCCATGGCATATTTCAGTTTGAAACCTCTGATGTTTCCAACCCTTGGTCTTGATGTTCCGCTAAATTTTGGATGCTCAGGGATCACCATCAAATGGTCGGAAACAAATCAGTCGGCAACAGAACCAAAAGAATCAACTGGTTTTTTTCAGGGCGTAATAGTAAATGACAAAGTTTTTGATGAAAAACACTAGCCATTTCAATGGCCCAATTAAAAACCAAAACGGCTTACAAGCAAACCGACGACGGAACCAATTTTTAGCTAGGCTAAACGTAGTTCAGAACAAGCGGGTCTTGCCAATGCCGGACCTCTGTAGCAAATCCCGCGCTGTTGCTTGGTTGCGCAATGTTGGGTTTCAACTGATTTCATACTGTTTCAAACAATGGTTGTGCTCAGAATGATACACTAAAAAAACATTTGGTGTGAGTCTGACTGCTTTTGATTTTTGATGAGAAAAGAAGTAGTTTCCTACTACAGGCATGGAACGCGCACGTTTTCAAGCACTGGGACAATTGGAAGGAACTACATCCATGGGTCCAGTTGAGACAAACGGGTCTTGGATGCCAAATATGCTCAGATGCTGCTGTCAAAAAGTCTTCTTGGAGCGTATTCAGAGCATGCAGGAAAGTTGCCAAGCTTAAATCTTAGGCATAAATTTGAAGTGTTTTGCATGTTTCTTTGGTTTGAATCAGTTAGAAACAACTAACCACCCCATTGCTAAGGCTCTGGTGAGAGTGCAAGCGCTAGAGCAACATGCAAACTCCCGAGTTCATCAAATGGCTTCAGCACAGGCTTCAGGCAATGCTGCAACCCTTGTCAACGGCATAAGGGCGCGGTGCTTAGACCAATCAGTTTTTGAAACGTAAAACCATTTGTTTAGTCAATTTGTGGGTGGGCATTTGGGGATAAGTAGTTATAATTCGTCGTTGATGGAAAATCCTTACATCGATTTCTTGCCGGACTAAAGGTGCCTGGCGGAGATGTTTTCAGAAGTGTGCTGAAGAAAACCGGTAAAGGAGTCCATGCAAGTGAGCCGGGGGTCTGGGAAACTTGGCTGTCAATCTCATCTATGTCAAGTTTACAAAAATGATTACCTGAGATTCCATTGAACTGTTTCTTTTTTCCACGTTTTTTGCATTGAATGTGTGAGTTGCATCTTAGGGAAGGACAAAGCTCAGAAAGTTGAAGGCATGTTTGGGCGAAGCCGCGAGGAAATTAAGCATCATCAAGTTGTTTCATGGCAAGGATTATGCTCTAACCAAATTCGCAACCCAGATCCCTCCATTAGAAAATATCTTACCTGCGCTGAGGTCTGAAGCTGATTCCATTTGCCTGGTCCAAGATGCATCAGCGGGATGGCTCTGTGTCCGCTGGAGTTGCTGTGGGCAAAGCCTAGTTTCAGACAAGGGAGTGCTAGGGGTTTTTCCCATTTCCGAATTAGGTCAGGCGCACGCGTTCAAGGTGAAGGAAGCTACCATCAAAATTGTTGATGAATTTGCCAAGCCATCCTCCCCAATGCCATATTCAAAAAAGCCCAGGATTCTTAGCTTCAATGTTGAAAGTTGAAAGTGATGTTCACCAACCAAAGAACACGACGATGTTGGTTTTAAAGTTTCAGTGTCATTTTTACTTTTTGGTGGGGGTTGTTGTGACTTAAGGACTGGCTTCCCCAAGATTGAAAGGATCATCAGGGTACGAACAGAAGCGCTAACAGCTGATGCCGCAGCTGATGAACAGTTAGCCCTAGATTCTTGACAAAATCAATGTTTCATTTCAACTGTTGATTTAACTTGGTGCATCCCATGAGGTTCAAGTCTTATGCGTCCCAAATCCAAGGCTGCCCTGAAGGGTGATTTCAGCGATGACTCCTACTTCACCAATGTCAAACTACGCATCCAAGACCTAGCGCACGCTGTTCGAAGGCGGGTTTCAATAGCCATTGCCTAAGTTAGTGTGTTCATAATAAGAGGGACTTTTCTTCTGTTGCAGTCGGTAAAATTGAATCTGTCGCTTTTGGGTCCTGAGTTGGGTCATTCAAATCATATAATATAAGTTAGTTCTTTTTCCTCGGTAGGATTAGCCAACGACCTTCTTTTGCGGATGATGACATGAAAGCAGTGTTTCTCGGCTGGAGTTTGCTTGTTACCCTGTTTTCCATGGTAACTTATTAGTTTTATGATTTGAAACTAAAGTAGTAATTGATGGTGTTTGTTTGTGAATAGTCATGCCCATGCCTGTGGGATTTGAGATGAAACAATTTTGTTTGATATGTTGTTAAAGTTTACACCATGAAATCATTCTTTTAAGGCATCGCGGCATCAACCAACCGGGCACTCCAAGGCTGGACAAGTTCGTGAGCAACCGCCAGTCTCCAGCGCAAATGATAGAGCATTCCTTCTTGTTTAAGGCTTGGGGCTGCAATTTGTTGGGGGTTGATTGAGGGTTCATGCTTAAACAAATGCGACAGTGAGAACCATTTCACAATCAATTCCTAAGTTCAACCGCTTTCTTCAAAGGACATTTTGGATCAAGATTTCAACAGTGGGACCGTGTCGGGTATTTGCACCGTGGGTCATGGACTCCAAGCTGACAGAACAACAGAACCTCGTTTTGCACATGTTTGTTTTCTGACGACTGTTTGACTCAAATTGTTATTTGGGTTCTGTAGGTTTGAAAACTTGAGGTAAAAATCATTATGGCACTTCTTCCGGCATATTAACTCGTTGAAACCTAAGGAAAAGCGAAGTTGCGAAGCCAGCCCCACTACTCTCCCAGCTGAGGAAGACGGGTAAGTATGGAAAAGACGACCAGGACCATAGACCAGACAAGAATCCATACGTGACCCCGGACACCCAGCTTGATGAAGAACATTCTGAAACGTTTGGGGATTCACATCTTTTTGATGGATCACCAATCAAGGTTAGCAGTGATGAAGAATTGCCGGATCGCCAACTGTTTGAAGAGGAAATGGATCACCAGTACCGTTTCGATTATGACTTTCTTTCTGATGAGCCGGTGATGAAACCCCAGACCATCCCCGAATCCAAGAGTTTGCCCACCGGTGATCTTTGCAAGGCTTTCTTGGTTGGCAAGAGTCCCCTTAAAACAAAGGGTGAGGACCAGGAGCCTTCTGGTATTTTTGATGATGAGGATACTTTGGAGTTGATGGGGGAAGCCACCCCGCGAAAGCGACCCCGGGGCCCAGCTGATTTTGGGGATGAGTGTTTGAAGAAGCTGCGGCGGCTGAACGCCGCGGAGTTCAGTTGAACATAGTTTGGACATCGGATTTAATTTACATTCACACTCAGATGTTTGATTTCAACGTCTGAAATTCAACTTTTATGGGACTCTGCTCTCTTGGGGCCAACACGCGTGAGCTCAAGAAAAAAGGGTTGAGGCAAGCAACAGTCGCACATTTTCTTTCAAGAGATCTTTCTCGTTTTGAGAATCAAGTTCAATTCAAAAGGATCTTAGTCTAAACACGCAGCATCACCCCAAACGGACAGGCAAGATTCAGTGCAAAAGTCGAAAAGTCAAAGGGCTGGCGCTGCAAGTCCATGTCCGCAGCCAAGCACAGGCGTTGTGATTGTGGGGGGAGAAAAAACTGTAGCAAATGTGCACGACATTTATCCTCGAACCTGAGCCTAACTAAAAATCAATCGACGACGAGATGACAAGTATCACTACTAAATTATCAGTTTTGTTTTTCAAACTCTTGATTGGTTGGGACTACGAAACTGGAACCAAAAACTGTTTGGAATGTCAAGAACCCAAAATCATGTCTTTTTGTTGTTCGCCCTGTGAGATTCGAAAGCCTACGGACACCTATCTCCAAGATGGTGATCCACTTCCAAGAGGTCATCAATGTTTTCGAAACTGGGTTTGTCAATCATTCCGATGAAGTTTAAAAAAAAAAAAAAACACTGTTAAATATGGATTGATCCTATCAGGGGGTTAATAACCGTGGATCAGCATTGCACACTTTTGATTTTACCCAAACCAGGTGACAGTAAGTAAACAGCCCCCGCTAGCTAAGGAAGAAATTGCCATGGAGAGAGCTGCCAAGGCAACTGGGTTCCCGATGTTTAGGTGTCTTGATACCGCTGCAGGATGCTGCAGTTCAGCAAAACCATCTAAAATAATAACATTGACACTAGCATCCCCAATTTGATTTTGAAATTTGATGACAGCCGATTTCACATTCTAATATCAATCTGATAATCTTTTGACGAACACCAGTCAGATACATAAAAGATCATAAAAGGGGAAAACACTCCACTCTCTGAGGTTGAGGGGCAAAAGGCAAAGCAGTTCCTGGAAGGGATCACCCTGAATGATATCTTGACCCTTGTCTGACAAACCATCCCTTGCTTAGTTGTGTTGCAACTATCCCAAATGAGCCTGATACCAACTTCAATAATTCTCGCCGATTTATCTTAGGCTTCTGTCAGCCATGGCTGACGGATATGACGAGCACCTATCACTCCTCCGAATTGCGGATGAGGAGTGTTTCGATATCTGCACATTGCAGTCAGGTGTGAACTCGTTCCATGCCAAAAACCCAGGTTTCGGGTGGAGATTCGGGGTTAATAACATCAATGATGTCTGTTCATAAACCCAAGAACCCTTAATATCACCAAATTGTCACGATGATTGAAAGTAGGTTATTTGAACATGTTCTGTCCACTTCATTTCAACGGTCACCAAAATATTGATTCAGTTTTGAGGAAAACCAGGTGGCCCTAATTCCTGCCAAGATTCAGCCAATAAATGACCGCTTATTACTACCCGTTTTAGCCCGCATATGGTTCATACTCAACTGAGATTCTTGGAGACCATCGACTACTTGTTTACAGCTGGCAACGCATGGTCAGTTCTTGGTACCTATTCCTCCATGACACTGCTCCTGGGCTATCAAAGGTTTCCTTTCAACAGCTGTGAACTGTGATAGATGTTGACGGCTATTTCTTTTTGTAGTCATCCCAATGGCTTTCGCTGAGGAGACGGCTGGAATCTGACCCGTTGGTTATCCGTATCCGACTGCCCGGGGGGGAAATTTCTACAAGGAAGATTGGTGGTGACCGAATCGACCCACGTGTGCTTAAAACTGTTTCTGCCAAGTTCCTAGGCCCAAAAAAGATGTGGACGGAAGAAATCCTACACCAGTCAATTGGCCCGTGGTTTGTTATTATTATTATTATTATTATTATTATTATTATTATTATTATTATGTTGTTTATTTTTATTATTATGACAATGTTTGTCAATTTAATTTTCTGGATTTCTTCCATCTACAATATGAAAGCTACACATAGCTACACATCATTTCTATTGATGTAGTATCATGACATTAGTTGTCCAGTCATCTTAATGTCGGTTCACCCGCAGCATTGCTGTTCGTAACCAAAATGTTCTAAGGATGGCAAACTGGGCCAAACTTGCCAAGCAAGCCGTGGATGCTGAGATACCCTCCTTCGAGATGTTACGTACTCTTGCACAATTTCTGGACATGGTCAAAAATGACTCTCAGGGTGATGCCATCATCAACAGGTTGTCAAAATTCTTCCAACTTCCAGGGGCAACTCAGCTGAGCATTAGCTGGCTGGGACGGGAAAAAAACACCTACCCTCTTTCTTAGGTGTATCCGAAACAATCGAATATATACTGTTGACTTGAAGGATGAAATCCTGCACCTGCCACTTTGCTATTTAACATCAATACAATGTAGGACACAAGGTGGCTTCCCCAAGGTCCATGGAAAGAATACTTGTGACTAATTAACCATATCGTCCTCCTGTGAATAACCATGGGCCCCTCCCTTTGGTCATTTGTTGCCAGGAAGCATTGCTCTTGGAAGCTCACCGCGTTCGGCCAGTTGCTGTGGCCTTGCAGAAGCAGGAAAAGATTGCCCCTTTGGAAGCATGGGCACGAGCTGTACCCTGGTTGAATTAAACATTGGTAAGTTAGTAGTAGGTATATTCAAATGGGGGCCGTCTTGTACGAATGTTTTTTCAAACAACATAATTAATCAAACAATTTATATTATCGTCGATGTCATCGTTGTCTACTCGGTTAAAAGCAGAGAAAAACAAACGAAATTATCATTCATTAATGCTACTGCTTGTCAACTGGTTCTTTGTTTCCTCCTTACTTGGAAAATACCCTGGCCCACCAGTCAATTGATTGTTCAAAGAAAAATCATTCAATGGGAGCTACCAATCACCAATTGGGCCTCCAAAAGCATAACTGTTTTTCATTCCCTGAGGTGAAACGGGAAGAAAAGCGAAAGCAGGGTTGCCCCTTACTTCGGGAAGTCATCATTCGCACCATGGCGTGGGGGTTTAGCTCCAGCGGAGTAGAAAGACAGTTTTCACGGGGCAATTGGCTGAAAGGCCATCGTGAAATGACGGTGCCTTTAGCGAACGATGAGTTGCGAGCCACTGACTTTGTGGACAACAGTGAAGAGCTGCTTGGTGGATCATTTTATATGATGATAAATGAACTGTGTCATTTAGTTACATCTAAGAAATCACCCAAATTCAATGGCCCACTATCAAATGACCTACCAGTTGTCATCCCCAAACATCAAACTCAGTGGGTACATTTATTCAGAGTTTATTTTGATTACACAACTGGCAGGGGATCATAACAATGATTCCGTCACTGCTTTCCCAGTGATGCAAGGCTTATTTGGCTGGCACAACGTGAGTGGGCGGATCATTACGGACCTGAGCGAACCGAACCTTTGCAGCACTATTTTTAGAATGTTGGGACCCCCAAGAACGAAAATGTGTTGTTGAGATTCACAAAGGAATTTAGGCATACATCATCCGGTCACCCCTTCCACTAAGTCGGCCAAGCGACTGGTGATGAGGGTGAAGAAGTCTCGAAAGAACCTGGGTGGCAAGCGACGGTGGGCCAATGCCCGCCAATGGCTGAAACACCGTCGGGAGGCCGTCAAAGAAGCTGTGAAAACAAGTGACTCCTCCTCGTCAAGGATGAGATTTGCAATTTCAAAGCTGGCTAAATCTATGTGGACCGAACGCCACGAAAAGGAAAAGAAGTTCAACCAGAACAAAGAACTTAACAAGCGTCATTTGCACCAGACCAAGTAGATGTTTTTATTTGGCAGTCTCATCATTTTGGGATGCAACCCGGCAACCCATCATCAGATTCAAAAACCGTCTAAACCAATCTCACATTACCCACCTATTAATTTGTGTGGTTGTTCTGGGGGCTATGATCCTATCTTGATTTCCCCACTGGAGTTCCAAACTGTAAAAAGACCAAGTCACTGACCAAACCTAAAGCAGCGGTTTTATTGATCATTGAATTTGATCCCCACTATGGCCACTATGGATTAAATGATTAAAGTGGTTGAATATCCCGTCACGCTTTTAACCCACAGAGACCTACTTAGGTATCCAAGCCTTCAAACAAGGCCTGGTCCCAAACCAGAAGCGATTGAAGGAAAAGGTTGAACATCATGATGCAGAGTCGGTCAAGAAACGAAAGATTTACTTCCACGATCTGAAAAAACGTGACTTGCCGGTTCGCAACCATTGGCATCAGTTTCATTTTAGAAAACGATGATTAAGTGGGATGATTGATAGAAAGGTACCCCCAGTATTTTTTTTATGGGTAAATGAATCAAACAACAGATGGCAATCTTTGATGGATCCAAGAACTTGAAACACATTTTCCAATGAATGGTGGTTTCAAAATCAATGGAGGTCCCAAACCCTTCTTAAACACCATTTTTTGACCCTGGTTTAAAAAAAAAAAACAGGGTCCAAAAATGAGGTTTGGACCCCCCATTAATTTTGAAACCGTTATTCAGGGAAAATTCTTCTTGAGGTGACGAAGCCGTGGACGGTGCTGGTCCTTAGCTTTCTATCCCTTTCTCCGAATTGTCATGGATCATTCATTTTATCAAACAAATTCGGTTTACGCGGCTTTGAGGCCCAAAAGTTAAGGTCCCGGAATTCAAAGATATGGTGGTACTCAACCCCCTGGGCAAGCCAGCATTAGCGGATGCTATCAAGAAGACCGGTGCAAAGTTGAGCACAACCATGTTCCTTTCCTGAAAGATGTTCTTCTGGGCCGAACGTTTCAAGTCCAATTCTTCGGTGAACTCTTCAAGTTGAAGTTCTTTCGTTTGTTTCCGCGGGGTGGAGCCACAGTTACTTGAAGCCACAAGACAGGGCTTACGAATCACATCAGCACAGTTGAGCACACGTGCATTCTCACACCCGTAGATCTCAACCTGGTACGCGATATTCTTGCCAGTGTCATCTCAAGATTCGGGTTCCACTTGGCAAAATCCCGGTTCCATGCACGCCGCGACAAGTTCATGTTTGGTTCTGAGGCGCCGGTTGACCGTGATCGTGCAGAAAGACCCCTTCAACCCAGGGACTACTGCTTCTTTCCTTGCCTTTCTGAAGGGAGTGTAACTTGTTTTGACACATATCGAAAAAAGGTATCATCCGAATCACCCTGTTGTATTTTCCGAAGGGTTCAAACTTTATGAAGCATTGCAAACCATGTCTTTAATCAAGCTAATGATTTCTTATATTTATTTGATATCATGGTTCCCTTGTCGTATTCTCATAGGCTCCAATGATATATATGGTTCCCTTGTCGTTATTCCCCATATTAATTATACGATGTTTTTTACCGCCAAGGTACGTGGCATCTCCAAAATACTTTTTGTCTGCTGGGAAGTCTGGGATCTTGGTTCCGTACAAGTGACATGACTGCATTTAACCAGAGCCATATTCTTTGATCCAACACTTTCCCTGGTAGGGACAGCCATAGCTGCAATTTGATAACAGGATGTTTGTAGGGTCTCAATGTCCATCTCAAGATGAACATGGCTCAGGCAAACTTCGGGGAAAAAAAACGTTTGGATCAGTGATGCTTTTCGTCAGAAATACCCACGGGCTGCCAACACCATTGATGGCGCTCCAGCTGATTGGAACCTATTTGACTCGAAGCAGGCCTTCTTGGAGTCTTAGATGAATTTAAATTGTGAATGCTCACTTGAGATCTCTGATATTCATCATAAGACACAAAACCAGAAGACGGCTCTCTGTACTACCAATTGCCACAACGAAAAAACCAAAGATGTTAACCAAGGGCATTCAACTTCAGGTTATGGAACATGAACCAGAAGATTACAATTACAATGACAATCTGATGATCAAAGTAAATCCGTTGTAAGTTCAACAATGTAGTAAGGTGTTGATATTATCAAGACATCGTTGCTGTTGTTTGGGGCAATTTTAAAACATAATTTCTCCCACTAAGACTAAAGTTGCGTCTACAAATTCAGATCCACTTTGAACATCCCTGATTCGGTTTCTGGATTTTAGAAACCGGTCCACTCCCTTGATCATCCAGGACCGGGCTGCCAGATTTGTGACCGCCGCGAAGAGATCTGTGGCTTTCGTGACCTCGAATGAGCAAAGGAGGGACCAGGAAGCTCGAACAAGCCCCTGTTTGTTTTTTGGGACTGGTTTCAAGCAAGGGGGATAAATATGATGGGGTGCCATTAAAATTAACAATCAGCAATATTTTTAGATATAAACTACGTTTCTCGGGGGCCTGTATGTGGCACTTTTGGGGTTTACCTGTGCTCCCCAAAATCCAAGATCCAGCATGGGGCTACTTAAGGCTATTTTGATTCATGTATATACTTCTTCAAACCACCGCCCATGTTGAAATCCCAAGTCTTGCTTTCTTTTGGAGTTGGATACCCAGCTATGATGGTGCATCAACAACATGTTCTTACTAAGGATATCAAACCCATTCTGATGAAGCTGACGCCAGACGACGCCATCAAATTTTTTTTGTCAGTGGACGGAAACCGACCAATGGTGACAAAGTGGGGCCAATCTTTGTAAAGATTGTTCAAACGTCAAACTAAAATGTTTGTCTGACACCGGGGAGAGGAAATGAAGGGATCTAGAAAAAGAAAGTGCTTGCCTTTTTCTGGCAGTGGAGCCGCAATGTCTTCGTTGTAGTCCAAGTGATTGGTCAAAAACACATATACACTTAAGGCCCCAGGGCTGGTTCCATACAATTGGGTTGATTGATCTTATATACTTATCGAATTTAGAGCAGGCAGGGTGTCCACTTGTTATTGGGGTGAAATAGTTTGAGGCAGACTCACGAAGTGAAACCCAAAATTAACCTAGTAAGGTGGGAAAGGTATCAAGGTAGTACCCCCTCCCCAAGAAGGAGATTTCCATCAAATGACCATCGACCCTTCAAAGTAATGTTGGGTTGACATTGACCCAGGCATGAATACAGATTTGACAAAACATGACAAAGTGCCCGGGTGATGCAATTTACAAAAATGAAAAAAATAAGGAAAAAATCAAAAAAGTTGAGCTGCATTTAAGCAAATCACCTTTGCCAGGATGGGGCCGAATGGGCCCCATCCTGGCAAAGGTCGGGAGCGCTCCCGACCTTTGCCAGCCTCACCTAGATTATCTTAAGTGCAGGTGTTCAAAAATTCAACATAGGCTGGCAAAGGTCAAATGCTCCACCCCATACTACGGAGGGGATAGGCTGGCAAAGGTCGGGAGCGCTCCCGACCTTTGCCAGGATGGGGCCGGTTCGGCCCCATCCTGGCAAAGGTGATTTCTTTAAATGCAGCTCAACTTTTTTGGAACTTTTGCTATTTTTTTCATTTTTGTAAATTGAAATTTCCCACCGATACTGGTAAGGTTTAAAGTCTCACAAGCCCAGCAGTGATCATCATCATCATCACTTTATGTGCCTTTCTACTTGCAGCCTTTCTCGGTCAAAATCACTTTGGTACTTGGGTGGTAGTCAGGCTAATTTTGGAAGTCTAGGTGGCCCATCCTAAACCCAAAGGGGGGTAGGCCCCGAGATTTGGCTGAAGCCATGCCTGCGTCGAAGCGCGTGAGTGGTAAGACGAAACCCGAAAAGAAATCAGTTGCTCCTCTTTTGGATGCTGAAAATGCTGATGCCCCAACAGGCCGAGGTTCTTTCAAATTTTGTTGATCACTACATTTTCAACGGGCCCCCATACCTTAAACACATCCCATGTAATTGTAGTTATATAAAAGTTAAACCCTCTATCATCCCATATAGGTGCTGTCTACAACGCAGACCTCCTGGCTTCAGTCGAAGATGCCGTGGAGAGGATCAAAGGTCTCTGGCCGGGAATTCTGGAAGAGGCCCCCCTTGGCATCGGGCAAGGCGGTGCACAGGCTCCTTGTCATGCTCTACATATGACCCGGGATTGGTTCTTAACTATCCTGTTCTCGTGTGTCAATGGTATGTCAAACAGTGACACCCTTAAAATCAGAATAATTTGACTGTTCAATCAATGTTTTTCACTTAGCAATTTTACAACTGAGGCTGTCTTCGAACCAGCACAGTGTAAATCCCTTTTTGGAGATGGCGCTGCAGTGGCGTCGTCCTACAAGTGTTCCCAGAACATCTTCAAGTGCGACATTCTTTTCAATGCTGATCCATCAGTCAGCCCCTTACATCGGTTTACCGGTACATCAACTGACTATCAGCAATTATGTGACAGACTCATTTAATACTATAGGGGCCCAAACTTACACAGCAATGGGTCATCTTACTAAGACATCTACTTCAGGTACCCCTGAGACAGAAGTCCATCAACGAGATTGGATACCGCTTCTACGAAAAGCCAGCTGCATTCCACAACACCCTAGTGATTGCTGTGCCTGGGGATTGGTGGCAACATGGGTTTGATATTCAAAGGGCTAAGCCTGTATCACCCATGGAGAACGTGATCGCATTCCTATTGCCTCTTGCCTGTAAGTCTTCAAATTGCAACCCTGAAATACCTTTAGTTGGAACTTGGTGTTTCCTATCATACCCACTGAGACCATCACGTAATGTGTTGAGTGACCGCCAAAATGTGTATTTTAAGGAGGTCTGAACTACCCCAGAAATCCATTAGTATAATTAAGGGTCCCTGATAATTTTAAAAAATAACATATGTTTCTTATCATGTTCCCGACACTGGGTTTTCTACTCAGGTCCATTTACCGGGACATTGACGACGAATCGAAGCTTGATGAGTGGAAGCGGCATGTTCTGAGTGTCCCATTTCTGCAAAAAGTTTGATCGGGAGTGTTAATATGTTCCAATAAATTTCAAAAGGCATCCGAACACCCCACACCTCGTTTCCAATTTAGGTCGGTGTGGAATATGTGGTGGCAAACAGCGATGATGAAATCTACTTCAAGAATACCAACCTGCGCCAAACAATGAAGTCAGACAAGGACACCTTCCCAAACTTTATCTGGCTCGTTTGAAACACAATCATAAGATCAAGGGTGTCAAATAATTCCCGAACCAAAATTAATGTGCACTAGCGCTCCAGGAGACGATGACCCACACAACGCTCCAGAAGGTGTTCAGCGTTCTGAACTGCAAAGCGAGGATGGAAAAGGTGATGGGAACATTGAGCCGCTTGGTTGCTCATTTGCTAAGTGAAATCCGTATTTTCCCAACATAAAAATCATAACAGATGCTATCAAGTTTGAGGGATACTGGCTGATGATGGTTAGTGACATTGAAAACTTAAGCCAGAACACTTTGTTTGACATTGGGGAAATGATCTTGAAGTATCTTCAAGTATCTTGATTGAAGCTAAGGTACGGAGACCTTCTGCAAAAAGTTTGCTGAACACTATGAACCGGCCAGCGATGATGAAAAAGTTCCCTCGGTCAAACTAGTGGATGAAACCCCGGAAATGTCCCTGGGGCACTGAGTTCCCATGCTGACTGAGTGATTCTGAAACGCCAGTCTCTCCATAGTGTCCTGCAGCGCTGAGGTAACAGATGCGTTCGTTGATACTTGCCTGACTCTATCCAAGCGGGTTCTCAACCAGCCAGGCTTGTTGGGGTTGCTTCTTCAGGCGGACGAAGAGCACAGTGAGAAGAATATCATTTTCAACAGTTGGACAAAATTGCAAGTCGTGGTGCAAAGAGCCCGAACCGCACGTCACATTGAATGGGTGTTCCACGCCTTGTTGCATGGCCAATTGAGAGTACGAGCCATGCATACATATGACATGTTCAACTTATGAACAAAAAACATCATGGATTTAACATAGTATTAAACTTGGTGGGTGCCAGTCTGCTCCGTTTCATCTTAGGTTTGATGGTTGGAAGACCTCTTACTTGACACCTGACATGGTGACATGGCGTGGCCTCAAAGATAGCCTCAACGGGAGGGGAACTGTGGATATGTTCATCGCCATGTTGGACTTCAAAGAATACCTGTTCAACAAAGTTACCCCGCACCTTATCCAAATTAATCAGTAGTTAGTCGTCAGTCAGTTAAAAATGAAATATTATATGATTGCGGTGCTCTCACACTGGGTTGCTAGGGCTGACGCAACGTGTCTCAGGAACTACAGCTGGGATGACAAGATCGTGGGCATGATGAAAGAAGTGACACATGTGCATGCAACTTTTCGTGCGCAGGGGGCTAAGGTGGTTCTGACCATGCAGTTACTCATCCATAAGTATGGGGCCCATGTATGTTCAACCTAGGAGATGTGGGTTCAAAGATGAAGCTGCCGACCTTACATGGCGTGGAGGCTAACTATTCGTATCTTGCTTTTGCACCCAACCAGTATTCATCAACATTATTCTCTCATGTTCGAGGCTGGCCGAAGTCAGCTGAGATGTTTTGGATGTTTGTCGAGGCCAGTCCTTCCCACCAATGTCAACATGAGCACTTTAAGTAGCATGGTTTCTGAACCCCTGGCAACTTTGAAAGGATGCGATCTTCTCGGATACCTTCCTTCAGACCTTCCGAAATTTGGTCAGACACAAGAAACCGGCTTCCTAGCTAAAGATATGTTTTGGACTTTTTGTGGTGTTCCTGGAGTCTTTGAAAGAATAGACCCACACTTACTTCGTCCAACTTTTATTCAAATCAAAGATAGTCAAAGTGGATTGATGTAGAGTATCACCTCCCGGCTATTCACATGCCATCTGCACTAAGGTTTCCGATTGGGTTGACAACGCAGAGATCCAGAACAGATTGGATGCTATCAAAGAGTGACCCGTCTGTGAACGCCCAAACCAATATAGTCTCATGTGTCATATCAAGGAACCCATTTGGAACCCATTTTTGGGGCTCCTCAGCCTCGGTGACAAATGTACACCAATAAACTCAGGCAACATGAGAAAGAAGTGAAGGCTATGAAACCGAAAGAGGCCGGGTTCTTGCCATGGTGGTTGTCCGACCCCATTATTGTTTAAGAATCTCTCATTTCCAACCAATTCCATAGAAAATCAATGAAAATCAGCTTATGATTCACCCCTCTCGTGTTTTCCCTGCTCCCCACTCGGTCCGTCAGGAAGCGAAGCAGGAAGAGGAAGCTGCCAAGGACGAACCAGAGGACCTGCGAGCTGAGGATGATCCGACTTCCCATATGCAGGCATGACCTGGCCATAGTCACCGGTCATAATATTCGATAAATGTCAACATGACTTTTCCCAACTTGTTCCCTTTATTTGTTTGGGATTTTTGCCAGGGGCAACATATTGTGACCCATAGGCACCAAAGGTTCGGGGTAAGATAACCGTCACACAGGGATATCAAAATCCAAACTATAACAATAATGAATTTATTCATAATTTAAAATTTGAATTTTGATATCCGTGTGATCGCTTCTTCATGAATATGTTGACTACAGCCTGTTGTAGGTTCTTCCAGTGCCTGTGGCGAACAAGTCCAAAAAAGCTGGTCAAGAGGTCGTTGAAAAGGCCCCTACTTTAGAGGATGAGGCTGCCAAGAAGGTTGAAGCGTTTCAATCTGAGATGTTGGATTACTGGTCATGATCACACTCAATCAATCTTAGAGTGTCTTTAATGTTTTGTACTTTTGGGTTCGCCCCAGAAACAAAGGTTCAAGAAGAAAGCATCCCAGATGGTCCGCACACATGTCAAGCTTGTGGTCGAAGAGGACAAGGGTTCTCGCTGGTCGGATCTCTGCCGGTCGTTGGCATTTCTGGATTCCAAGAATCTGCCCCCAGGGACCAGGCCCCCCCATAGGGCGACGAAGTTGTGTCCTTTGTGGCCAAATGGACCTCTTCAGTGCGTCCAACCACCGCGGCAGGACAACACCACCAACATGCTGAAGGCGCTGCAGGCCACTTCTTTCCCAGAGTGGCATGGAGAGGTTGACCCAGTCACGAGTCTTGGCTATCCCCCTAGCTTTATCTATGTTTGATCATATCAGTTGGTTTTTACCCAATCACAACCATTGAACGGTTAAACAAATTTTATATCCAACATGAGGTTCAAAATAAAACTCTAAGATAAAAGTTGAAATTTGTGTTTACCCATCCAAACGGATTCCGGAACATTGATCTTGGTACTAAGGAGGGATGTCACAAAGCTTGTTGGGATTATGTTCGATGCTTGGCATGCAAAGCGTATGACTATCCCACCACCACTTCAAATCAAACAACAATCACTATTGGATGATCCTCCAAGTTGGTATCCATTAGTGGCCACAGGCTTGACCTATTTATTGCAAGGGTGCCTCAAAAGAGAAATTCCCAAAATGGTGCAACGACAAGTGATCCGGACCATTTATATATATATATATATTTATTTATTTATTTATTATATAAGGTTATTGGGCTCCCATCAGATTCATTGATTCTTTTCCCGGTAAACCATTACTAAATGATTATTTTGCCAGGGCTAACCCATGATTATCGTTCTATGCACATGTCACCCCAATCAAGGTTGGTTGGCCCGTTCTGTGAACGTGCACATTCACTGACATTGTCAGCATTGTTTAGCACCACTTTCGATTTCGTCGATCCAACTATCTTGACATAATTTGGCATCCCATCGTCATCCCTTATGACTGTTCCACTTGTGATATGGCCTAGGTAGAAATTATGCAGTCATCCTATCCCAGGACAGCAAGCAAGCTGGAGAAGCAGCGACGCAACCAACCTTACGTCTCCCTCCCCTGAGAGACGGACGCCACCAACGACTCTTCTCTGCAGCAGTAGGCCTGAAGATGGATCCAGACAGCAACAACTGCTTGGAAACTGGCAGTGGGTTTCTATTCTTCGATGGAGGAAGAGATGGTCACTTGAATCAATGAGCCATTGTTAAAGCCAATCCAACTTGAAATTTCATTTGGGAAATTGGCCATGAGGCTGACATCCTATCTAAGGCCTGATTTCGAGCCTGTCCTCGGCAGTCAAGCCCCCAAATGCGACCGGAAACTTTCAGAAGGTGAAGTATGTCAAGCATTTGATGTGGGATGAGAAATCCCTGAGGCAGCGAAAACACAGAGATAAAGGGTCCCACATCAACCAAGTTGAAAAATGCGTTGTGATCCTCCCGGAAGAGCAAGGGTTTTCTTACCACAGTCGGACTCACTATGAGGGGTCCAACCGCGGCGACTGCCTGGGCCCCATCAGGGCTCCTAGTTGGGATGAACCATGGCTGAATTCGTCATGTCAAAGTAGAAACCAATTTCAGGCAGGACCATAATTTATCATATGTTTAGATCAAGCCAACCTTTCAAGTACAAAAGATATGATAGCAATTCAAATGACCAATGGAATGTCAAAGGAAATAGCAAGAGTCAGTTGAAATCACCAACGCAACATTGTTTCAACAAGTGACACTTCAGTGCCAATGGCCATAAACTATACTAACATGTAGAGGCTCACCCCTTCAAGTGGTTTTTTCAAAAGTCTTTGCGGCCTGCACCCTGAGCGCTCCATCTGAGGATCCAGTCGAAACTTGGCGCTTGACGCTCGCCAAGAAGAAGGCCTTGTTCGGTGCCGCCAACAGGATTCCAGTTGGGGGTTCAATTTGAGTCAATGCTTTGTTATGGCCACATCGCCCCCAGTTAGATTTTTCCGTTGGCTACCCAAACCAAGGTAGAAGGAGGGACACTGACGAAGAACCAGTTGCCTATCATTCCCTTCCCTCTGAAGCTGTTCCTTTGCTTCAACTTCTGCGAAATCCAAACCATAGTATGACTTTGTTGGGGGTCAACGCAAAATGATGACACATAAACACAATCCCAACCGACTAAGGTGGCCGAACTATTTGACGAGTTCAATATCGGCTACCTTTTGGACTTGAGCTGCTGTTGCTGGTTTGAATTTGGTTGACGGCAGGAGCTCCTTCATCATTTGTCAAGCTCACCAAACATTAAGCCATCTCGCGCCGTTTCGATTGTTATCTCCCATTGTGTAGATTGCAGTCACAAAAGGCCAATCTAGACCATTGACATTGACTTCATCATAGTTCTTCGCAGAAGGCCAATGGATCATCTTTGTCCATTGTGTAGATTGTAGACCCAGTTTCCATGTCCCCACTCAAGCTCAGGTGATGGAAAAGCAGCCTACACGGCAGTTGGCAAAAGGGTTCCATACATCGGCGTTGTGTTTACGGCTGATCATGCACCTTGACTCAAGAAAGAGTCAGTTGAACACATTTTCCTTTCTCCTGACCTGCCACTGACTGATGAAACGCCTTGAGTCGATGGTGTTCCGAGCTATGCAAGTTTCTGGGACGCCTTTCTATGAACCTGGCTTGGCAATTTTGCTGACGGGCAAAAAGACCAAGGCAGGCTACTTACTCATCAATTGTCAAAAAAGTATATACTTGACTGATCAGTCAACCAACAGATACTTTTCAACTTGCCTCAGTTAGTTCTGACATACGCGGACTGTGCAAAACTAATGGTCAGCATGACAAGGCAAAGGCGAAAGCGAAAAACAAAAAGAAAGCTGATGACGAGGATGATGGTGAGGAGAAGGATGTGAAAGATATGGAGGAACAGGATGACGATCAGGAGGAACCTGATGAAGAGGACGATGAAGATGAAGGGGACGAAGAGATGGAGGAAGATGAGAATGATGATGATGAGGAAGATGAAGGAGAGGTGGATGGAGAGGAAAGTGAGGACCAAGGATCAGGAGAGGAGGAAACCCAGGAGAAGAAAGGCACAAAGCGAAAGGCCACTGCCAAGGCGAAGGCTAAGGGAGCAGCAAAGGGCAAAGCGAAAGCAAAGGCGAAGGGAAAAGCAAAAGCTAAGGGACGCCCCAAGGCTTGTTGCTTATGCATGCTTATGCCAATTGTTTTTGACCGCCATCATCCAAAAACAGTTTTGAACACATATGATTGTGAGGCTGGCTCAAAGAAGGCAAAGGATGTGCTGAGCAAACTGGCTAAGCTAACTTAGCTCCAGTGAACACCCACGACTGCCTGCCTACCTGAGGACCATAGACTTAGATGCTGTGGATCTGACAAGCGACTGAACTTGGCTTGAACTGCGGTCGGTGCAAAAAATCAGCGGTTATTATTATGTCAATTCAACTGACTTTGGATTCATATTTTGGCACTTGCCATGGATCCGACCGTTTCAATAGTGAAAACCATTTTGGCTCACTTGCTTTGGGATGTGGCCTAATGTGGCCTAGTCATATGGCCAAGAAAAATAATCTAGTCCTTGCAGAAGACTGTGCGGGTCTGGGGCCACTACGTGAATCATGCCGGTTACTTGGTTAAATTCAAATCCACTGACAGTTACAATGGCAAATCAATTTTCCATCAAGGGGGCCCATAGTATTATAGCTGAGGCTCGCAAAGTTGAAGTCTCATGTGTACTACACCAGTGAAGCAAACCCTAAGCTTCGCAAAAGACTGAAGAAGCTCCACAAGCCAGAACTGCTTTCAGAAGATGCCTTAAAAAAAACCGGTGTCTCAGCTTATTTAACTTTGAACTACCCAAATCAAAATTGATACCATTGCATCAAGGGTTGGATCCCAACTCCATTACGTTCCTCTCATCGCTGAGACATCCGACAGCTGATCGACATCTTCGGCGCAGGATGTCCCTGCCAGCCATTCTCGTCTCAAGGAAAGGGCTTGGGAAAGAAGGACCCCCGGGCGAAGATTTTCAAAAGAGCCATTGGGACTGACTGGATGATAAAATTGTTTCAGATTCATCGAATGTGATTGACATCAACCACTTGACATTAACAGAAGATGTTTATCTTGTATTATGCCACCTCCTTCCGCTTAGGTGGTGAGCAGAATCTTGCGTTGGCTCCCTGACACATTTCTCTTGGAGAACGTTGCAGCTCTCAAGAACAAGAAGAACAAGGGATTCTTGATGCGTCTCCTGAACCAGTTTCTTGGTACTGGAAATCTTTGGTGTTTTGAACAGATAATATTATAGGATTACATGTGCTTCTCATGTGGCTAGGCTTCGGGCCAAAGGCCACTACTCTGTCTACTGGAAGGCTTTGGATGGGCACCACAACCTGATATTCGGATGGACTTTTTTTTCTATGGCCCTACTTCATCTCAAATTCTGCTACGACCCATCCATGCAGGTGCTTGACTCCTATCAGTATGGGGGCCTCCCCATGAAGCGCCGGCGCCTGTGGATCGTTGGAGTGAATGCGAACAGGGCCATTCGCACCTTGGCATGGGGCGGGGGCCCATGATGAAAACATAGGAAAACACAAGTTTGGTAACTTTAATTGTGGGAAATTTTACTTGTTGTTTTACTCTGCATGGCCTAAGGCAAGTTCAAATGGCCGAAGCCTTTGACCCCAGCTCAACTGAAAAATGTGAAGCTCTCCAACTTCATGGGAAAGCAACTTGGTTTTGAGAAGAAACTACCTACTGACTAAATCCTACTAATATGACAATCGTTGTTGAAACTTTCGTGATGTATCCAAAACATGGTGTTGCCTGCTATAATGCCAGGAAAAGCAAAGACTATGTGTTTCCATCCTCTGCATCGGGCCGGAAGAGGTTGCGGGGTGGCTTGAAGAAGATTTTGAAGAATAAAGGATCAGCGGACGATTGCTGGTTACTCGGTTCAACACCATTCATATTGCCAACTTTTCCCCATGACATTTTTTCTTATGATGACTGATGGCATTATCTTGGGGCCTGGCAGGTATTCTGTATGATGAATCATAATTACCGGAAAACCCCTTTTCTTACTTTCCTCCTCAAAATGATGAGTTTCAACATTGTTATTGAGTCTCAACTCAAGGGGACCCAATTGAATACTGGTCTTTTCTATATATTTGACTTCTGTTGCAACGCAAACCTTTCCTAAGGGTGATCGACTGTGCAGCGAGCAAGAAGTTTGCTGGCACCCCTTCCTATGAAATGCAACTCAGCTTACTGTTGAGTCCAACTGTTTCATCAAGAGGATTTGACATGCTGACCTTATGACATACCAGGTTGATACAGGGGCTTGTGAAATGCTAAGGAGTCCGTGCCTCACGCGTGCGCGTGGGGGTTCTGATTCGTTTTGGGTCACCAGCCATAATCGCTACATGAACTTGCAGGACTGCTCTGATCCAGTCACCAAATACATCAAATTACAAGTTGAAATCAGATCTTACGCCCAAGTTCAAAGTCAACTATCCCTATAATCTGTTTTTTTATTGGTCAGGAGAAGGCCGCGATAATGGGATGGAACCCAGAGAAGTTGGACACGGATGATCTGACAGCTAGAGAGCTCGGCCTTGCTTTAGGAAATGCATGGGCGTTGCCAGTGAGCACGCGCTTGGTGAAGCAGTTGAATGAGTGCATGGGCTGGCAACCCTGATTGGATGATCAGTGCTGGCAATGAGTTACTGCTACGTTCGCTCGACTTGCGCCAAAAAAAATGCCCACTGCCACTTACTTCTGGGTTTTGATCAATTCAAGTGTCATTTTTTTTGGCATCAAAACGAGCTGTGCGAAAGAAGAACCATTACAGTATCTTATCCATCACCAATCAAACCCATCGGAGCCTTTCCGGCATTGAGGCCCCCCACCCACTCTGCAACAGCAGCCAAAGGTGAAGGGCACCGTCGGTGCTGGTGTGGGTGGGGCTAGATGCCCTGGGTTAAAATCATATAAAATGGGTCAAACGACCTTCCCTTTAACTTTATTATGGGGAACCAACTATAAGTCTATTTTGATTTCAATCGGGGAATTATTAGTCTAAAATTTAGTTATGGTTGGTTTATAAAGTCTATGATTACATCCCAAGATCCCATTATATGATAGTATATCATTGCCAATTAGTCTTTTCATTTTACACGATATCAGACATCATCATACTGTGGATGGAAGAAATCCTGTGCCATAGATGGTCTATCCCCTCATATCCCCTTATCATTTATAATAATAGCTACTGGTGCAGGATTTATTCCATCCACCGTATATCTTATTGATTCCATTGGCACAACAAAGTTCCAATAATAAACATCCAACTATTTAGGGGTGAATTGAAGCAAATCCAAATCATATAATAATTAGATTTGATTATTTGACTTCACTAAAGGTAGCCCAGATTGGTTGAGTGCAAAAGAGTAGACAGGAAATCCTTTGATTTACCATGATTGATTTCCCAGTACTGTAAATAATGAATGTTTCCGTCAAAACAATCCATGAAACAATGTCAGTTTCAACATGCCATTGTTGACAATACTGCTTACTTCGCTATCTCTTGGTTACACATGGTTACACATGGTTAACCATTGTTAAACATGGGTTAAACATGGGATAAGCACTCATTTTGTGTTGGCTAAAGCGACTAAACCTTCAAGCTAACGATGAAATCCACAAGCCTCACCGAACAAGGCGCTGATGGACACCATTTCTCCTGCGCGGCTGGTGGTGCAACAAGTGGTGTTGGTATATGTACCCCCTCTTGTGGAGAAGGTGAGAAGCAAATGCCTCTTCTCTTTTGGTCAAGTCATTTTATCATATTTTACCCGGTTTTACCCTGATTTAAAACAAACGTATTAAAAAAAAAGTGTTTCTGTTGGCCAATGAGTAGAGTTGCAGAAAGAAAAAAGGTGTGTTTGGTTGGTATATTTAATATTTTCTTCATTATTGTTGAGCCTATTAAATGTTTCAGCCAAGGTTTACAGAGTATTCAGGCTGTTTACCGCATCAGTGAAGCTTCATTGTGTTTGGTGGTTTCAATCCCAGGAGGAAAAGTGAAACGGGTCGGAACCTGCAACACCCGTTTGGTCATGCTTGAGTTTAGCATCATCTGAAGAGCGAGAACCAAAACGTATATGTGCCACGGTCAAAACTTGATACAGTATACAGTATACAGGAATATACAGGATATGGATATCGTAGCATCACTAGGGCTTCCTTTCAATATGAATAGTTTCATGATGTTTCATGGATTGGCGACCACCCCCATGACGGGTCCGGGTACGGCATGTCTGAAAATGGGGTGCCCAAAACTCCAAGGTTTCATCATCAAAATACAGTAGGGTTAGTAAACCCAAGAATACGCCATCCCCAAAATCACCATAAAGGGATGGTATAAACCATCCCTGAATGGTAGGTTTGTGGCATTGGGTTGCCAACATCGTATCAAAATGACCTGTTCGAATTTGGGGCCTCCCCCATTGTTGGGACAAAGCCATGACTGGCAACGGAGAATCGCCTTGGGGTTACAAGTAGGCAAACCGACAAACATCCGCAGGCATTGGGGCCGGAAATCCATGTTTTTTTTCAGAACACGCAGCAGAATCTGCAAACACCACAAGGCTAACAGCGTCTCTTGCACTGCTTGACATCCCAAGTTTTGCAGAATCGGTTCTCTTTGTAGAAAGAACCACAAGTGAAGCAGTCCTTGGATGGGGTTCTAAAGGCTTTGACACAGCATAAACTGTCAGGTTCAATGGATAAACACTAGTTCAAAACAACATTTTTGACAAATCATGACAGACCTTGTCCCCAGCTTATCATATTCAAAAAATAGAGATTCCAACAACATATCGACAATATCTAAAGACCAACATCAAACATTGTTTTTCAAGTTGAGCAATGTTGATCTCCGCGACTCACTGCAAGTGCACACGAAGATCCTTCCATTGACTTCATGGTAAACATGGATAAACTGATGCATAATCATCCTGAATTAGATAGAGTATGGTATGTTCAACCTGCTTTTCAATTGAGTGAGGATTCTACGAAATTTCATGAAATTTCCATATTCGATTTCGATTTACTCCGGGATGGCTATAGATACTCTCCCCTCTTGAAAGCAAGAAATCAACTCCTGACCCTACCATGGTGGGTTCCCGTTGCTTCCCCACAATCCGCCCATCATTTCCAGCATGCTAGCCACATAGCCATAGACGCCTAAAGACTGGTGAATACAAAAACATAGAGTAAATGTAACTATGATTGGTTGCATTGAGGGTCAAGTTAGCAACAGAATATCTATAGAAGCCCTCCAAAAAAGATAGAAACGTGAAGTCCAATTATAACATGCTAGTAAAACATCTAACATTTATCTGTGTATGCGGCTTCATGCGGGTTCCTATGTCTATAAGGATCCAATCATCTCCATTCCGGATTGTTTTCGAGGAGCGGCAGTGGAACTCAGATTGGATCTCCAGGGATACTGAACAACATAGAACAACCATCTGTATAGTGAATCCTGGTCTATATTATATATGACTTATACAAACTCCAATAATGGCAAATCAACTCAAAGCATGGAAAATCATCTATAGTATATCTTAGTTAAGTATTCATGATACCATTTTTTGTGAGTGTTGCATTTTAAACTATGTTGAACAAAAAAAAAGGGCCGTCCAGCGGCACGTCCAGTGACGTCCCTCGTCCCAAGGCTCAGAGCTCTGCACCTTGCAGGACTTGGTGTAGGAGTTGGGCGGTCCACCGCGACACATCTCCCGCACGAATTGCTCCACAGCGTTGGCTGAGCCCTCCACGTGTCCCAGGACACAACCGCAGGTGGGACAGGGCGAATGAGAGCCATCCAGGGTCGAATCACCACCTGGTTGTGGGATTTCATCGGTTTCAATTTCAATGGGATTTCGTCGGTTTTAATGGGATTTATTGGGATCTAGTGGGGTTATAATGGGATAGCATCGGTTTGCTTGGACATTTCCAGCAAAAAACCATTGCGGGTATAGTACCACTATCAATAATGGAAATACTAACCAAGTCGTTGGCTAATTGACGTAATTGAGTTGTGTTCTTTCAGTAGTTTAAGTAGGATAACTTGATATAACTTGATAACTTGAGGGCAAGTATTCCATGAAACAAGACAATCATTCTCAGTTCATGTCAGTTCTTCATATTCCACGTACCCGCTAGTAATTTCTCAGTTTGCTAGCTGCTATTCAAAACACCATGTTTTGTCAGTAAATCATGGAACCAAATGGTCCATGATTTTCTTAGCAATTTGTTCGTTTACCACAGAGTATATCGAAATTATATCACCACATGAGTTGGGTGAAATCCCTAAAAAAAATAACATTTGTATCCCCATGAAATTCCCATTGTTATCCTAATCAAAAACCCACACCCTTGATTCCAACACGCCCGGACAGGCTGAAACCACGACCCAGCTGCCATTGGCCACCCATCCCTTGACGCCATATCTTCTGGCTCTGCCAACGGCCCAGTTGCGATAGTGGACCATTTGAACCTTTCCGGTGACCCTGAAATCTTGACCTGAACACTGCGAAATTGGGGGTGAATCCAAATTTAGGACGTGATGATTTTTTCCCATTGCTGGGATACGTCCCACAATCCCTTTCCCCAATATATTGAATGATTTAATTTCCCCCAACCGAAACACTAATCTGGGTAAATTACAATAATTCACTAATTTCAATTAAGGCCATTTGGGGATGATTCCCTATACTAACCATATATTCCAGGGCTCGGTCACGACGTGAGGTCGTTATAATTTACCCAGACTAATATAGTATTGGATCTGTTTGTGTCCGAAAGCTTGGGGGAATTCAATTGATATCACCAGGGGATGGGAATATAACTTGCAACATGGTTATCCACTGACAATCCAGGCGATGGACAATCCCCCATTTATAGATGATTTTCTCCATTCGAATATGATGTATATATATATATATATATATGGGGGTTTCCTAAAATGGGGGTACCCCTGAATCATCTACTTTAATAGTGTTTTCCATTATCAACCATCCATTTTGGGGTACCCCCATTTTAGGAACCCCATATATAGTCTAGTATTTTCAATTGCCATGTTTGATTGCTAGAGGTTACCCACTTAAAGATGCCTGGGAAGCACATCCTCAACTCGACCCAACGGTAAAGCGTATAGAGCCAACTGCAGAGACGAGGGTAGATGGGAGCACTTAAGAAATAAGTCCGTCTCCCAGTCCATGAGCAAAAACATAGACCCACCCCCCGAGTGAAAAACAAATCACTAGGACACTTACCCTCTGGTAAACTAACATAACTATGGAAAATCACAATTTTTAATAGGTAAATCATCTATAAATGGGGCATTTTACAATAGCTTTTTGTATGTTCACCAGAGGGTAAGTATTTAGCCTTGCAGCTACACCAAAAACTTGAAATTGAGCCATTAAAAATACCATCATCTCATTGGACTGGTTGAAACCGGTTTCCCTGATATGAGGGTTTCCTAGAATGGGGGTACCCAAAAATGGATGGTTTATAATGGAAAATCGTATTCAAATGGATGATTTGGGGGTACCCCTATTTTAGGAAACCTCCATATGGGTTTGCTCATAATCCCCCCAATAACCAGGTAGTGGAAGTCCTTTTTTCGAAACCAATCGACAAGGGTAGTTTTAATGGCTCAAATGGCTCGAAATTCTGTAAGTTTGTTAAGTCACACTTTTGGCCCTTGCTGCGGTTGGCTCGTTCCACATGGTCAAACTCCATCACGTTCGAGGCAGCACGTGTTTGTAATGCCACAACGCTACAGTCTTCCTGGCCCCAGCGTTGCCCACGGCTTCAAGATCCCCTGATGGAAATAGAAACCCAGGTTTCTGGGGTTCAAAGCCTGTTATGTTGAGGCTAGAAGAGCAAAGTATGGAATCTGTAATTGAAATTTCGTTGTGAAATTGAGGTCCTGGGAACAATTTCCTCATCTTAGAGCAGTGTTGCTTCTTTGGACTACAACCGACAGTTATTTGTGTTGCTCCTTTGAGGCTCCATGTATATATATGTATATATATATATTTATATTGAGATACAGTAGCATTGGTGGGGGGCTATCAGAGTATTTACCGAAGAACCTATCTCTGTTGGTGACTATCGAACAAAAACAAGAACACACAAACAAAATACCACACCCAGAAACAGCGTTTATCTTTGGTTGTCCCAGCTTGTATCAAATTGAGTCAACCCCAAAATCATATATTCCAAAGAAGTATGTTATACTGCTATACCGTGATTTTTATATTTCTTTCCGGATATATAAGTTGCACTAAGAATTTTATGATCATTTCATTAGTCACTAATTACTAATAATCCGTAGACTAGTTTAGGATAGCTGCCCCAATCCAGTTCCCATCATTCCAGAATTCCATCCCAATGTATCCCAATGTGGGGTCTTAAAGTGGGTTATCCAGAAATGTTACTACCTCCCTTGATCTTTTTTGGGGTTTACACCTTCACGGAGAAATGACTCTCGCTCCCTGTGCCATCCAGGTACCGCTACGCCACTGCATTCGTCTTCCCATGGGGCCTCAGGAAGCATGGCCTGGCTCAGGTACAGCAGTGCAGGGAATTCGTCAAGACATGTCTTGGGAATATGTACGGATACTTTAGTATATTCACAGGGATATTCATGGGGATGCTCGTGTAAAACATGCATCACTTATTATCCCTTCTTCTCTGGGTATCTTCAAGACTAATTGAAGAGATCTACAACAAATATCAACAAACAATCAACAAACAATTCATGATCATGAACATATTACCAACATATCTCAAAGCCAATGTTTGGATCAAGCTGGATCCAATACCAGGGGACATACTACGCTTCTCATGTAGCTGTTGACAGTTGTGGGTTCTACAATTGAACTTTCAAAGGGTGTTCCATCTTGACTGTGATCAAATGTACCCTCTGGTAAACTAACATCGCTATTGAAAATGGCCATTTATAGTGGAATTTTCCATTAAAAAAATGCTGATTTTCCAGTTCGCTATGTTAGTTGACCAGAGGGTACAGACTAAAATACAGGCCCTCCCAGTCTGTCATCTGAAATGGCCTCTTCCAGTGCCATCACGGACACGCCGAGCACCACGGCCCAAGGTGCAAGACGCATAGCTCGGGGTCGGTGTTCGGTCTGAAAATCCATGCAGGTAAAGCCCTTCACCAAGGATCAATGGTGATTTTATGGGGTTCTCCTTCCATAAATGGGGTTATAACTGACTTATGACTAGCAAAGGGCCATGACTATGAGACTATGAGCATAAACCTCCAAAACACGTTCTGTGAGCTGGCTTTTGCTCATTTTACATCAGAAATATAGCAATTATGGCAGGAAACCTTCTGGGAAACTGGGACACCTCATTTTCAGATCCATATTCTGAGCCGATGAACTGAGGTTGCAAACTAGCGGAGAGAGTGGCTGAAGTCCAGTTACAAGGACTTTTGTGCAAGTCAGAAGTTAGAACCCAGTTACCCTCTGGTAAATTCACATAGACCCTGAGAATCACTAACTTTTAGTGGAAACTAATCTTCCAACCCCTATCTGGCAGGGTTTATGTCAATCTACCAGAGGGTACTCACCAGCAATCCAGATTCAAACTACCAAAGTCAACCGCCCTCAAACAATATCTGTTTAGGATTGCCATCCCATACAGGAAACTAAAATCGAACGTATTGAATACCGTATTAAACATATGTGCCATGGTTTTTCAGCATGCTATATGCTTACCGCCAGCCATTCCATACCAATGGCTATGCAAACCCCTGTGAAACTCGCTGACTATCCCACCAATGGTATACACTCCAACAGATTGGACCATGGCACGGGGCTCAAACCCACAGAAACGTATCAGCGCTAAACAATGGCTGGAGCAAAGAAAACGCACACTGGGGTGACACGCAACGTCATCATGAACCGGATGATCTAAATCATTTACCCCATTATAATGATAATGATAACTGATTGAATATGATCAAATCATGATATTGCCGGGGTTTCATGTTGGAAAAGTCATACACCCTCCCCAATTTCATCATTTCTACAGGTGGTATGTTTACCATTCCCAGTCATGGGTGGCTTACGGCATTGTTTTACCCACAGTACCCAATTACTATCCGAGAACCACCACTCTCCCCCAATGATGTTCCCAGTCCTGCGGTCAATTCCTTCAGTCCGCGGAGGACCAGCAAGCCGCCGCGCTCCTGCAGATGCAACGGTGACATGGCCGAGGTAACCACCAAATGGATGGATTCAACATAGATTGAGTGTATATATATATATAAATATTATAGAAAATTATAGTAGAATATAGTAGATAGATAGATCACTGTACATATCTAATAGATTCTAATAGATATGGGAATTTTAATTCTCAAGAATGGTAAGCAATGGAGATTTCAGCGTCAAAGCGATTCAACCAGTGGATTCAAGAGAGATGCGCGTCTGAAAATTGGATCCACCCTCTCAGTGTAAATTCGATGAGGAAACTGCTGATGGACCATTGGATTTGGGGGTGTCTTATTTTCAGACCTGTACTTTCACAAGGCAACAGGCGGTCGAAGCCATTTGGCCCAACCCCCTGAAGTTGGAATCCCCCGAAGTGTTAGTTGTTGATACATTCGTCAATCTTTGATTCTAGTGGAATATCAAATTGTTTGTCCATTTATCACCACACTTGTTGTTCACCAACGTTTACTCACTAATCTAGGACCTGCCCCAAAAAACCAAGGTCTGTCCTGGTACAAATAGCCTGGGGCCCTTAAAATATCCTGGTTTCACACCAATTATGGACGTTCCTGCTCCGTTGGAAACTGGGGGTATTAAGCCGTCCCACTTCATGATGAAAATGGTTTCATATTATCTTCATGTATTATGTATTCTCAATCTTGGATTTCAACAATCATCAAACCCAACCAAAAAACAACTGGTCCAATAGGTCTTGAGCCATCCTCAAAGTCTACAACCATTGTTTAAGGTTACTAGAGCTTGATTTTATGTCTACACATGATCTTTTAATGCCAAAGAATCATCTGTCTTAACCTACCCTTCAGCACTGCAGCTACCCCACCCAAGTTGAAGTCCCGTACCTGCCACGCTTGGTAGAGCTGCTCTTGAAGTGCTGGCGTCTGCAAGATCCTGACAAGGCTACAATCAGACAGAACATTGTGACTACAGTAGTTGCACTAATAATCATACATTTATTGGTAGTAGTCCTATACTGAAAATAGAAGTCTGTCTTAGCAATGGTCATTGGTAATGAAAAAACTGAAACATCCGCATACATTCAAATTCACATATATATATATATAATCATCTCCATCATCAGCATCGCCATCCTCAGTATGCACAACCTCCAAATGCCGAAATTTCTTAGAGCCCTTGGATATCCCTGGGTCACTCCCTCCATCAACTGATTTTAGACCACATGAACAGTGGCTGATCCGTAGCCACTGTTCATCCTTAGCGCATTTTGCAGGTTGCACCCACGAAGAAAAAGGCTGAATCCCTATGAAATCCCTTGTTTATATCTTTAATGGTTCGGAACAATCCTATGTGCACTGGCAGTTTTTCACCAGTGATTTACCAGGGGATCGAGCAGGTTATGAAGCAAGAGGGAACAGATAAGTTCACAGCGGAACCTCTGGCTTTCACCTTATTAAACTTGGATTTGCTTAAGAGACCCCCCCAAAAAAAAAGAGTAGACATAGATTCAATGGGAAAAGAACAGCAAATCACCTTCAGCAAATCAAAGTGAAATGGCTGGTGGTCCAATGCGATTTATTTTGTTTTGAGGGAACCTGTGAGAATGCTTCTTGATATATACTGAGATATTGAGTCAGTCCTGCTGGTCGAATCTCAACGACGGTGTTGTTCTGGATGTTCATCCATGAATTGTGACACACCCCCATTCGGCATGGAACAAAACCTACTATGGGATGAACATTAAAAACATTGTCTGCCACTTCGGTGTTCACTGGCCATGTCAATGAAATAATTCAACATGCTGTGCAGTAAACTAAGATCAATATGGAAAATCCCTCAACTACGGTGACCGGAATCAGTGGTCAAAGCGACAGCACCCTTGCTCGTGTCAGCATCCCTTTTCCACCAGGACAGGGAATGTGTTGAGATCAGGATCGAGAACCTAAGAAGGTCCCACAAAGTATCCCATCCTATAATGAGGGTAAAACAATAACAAACACCACCCATTTGGGAATGGTAAACATACCACCTATAAAATTGGGGATGGTTTCTGGCTTTGTTTTACCAACATTACTACGGTTCTACAACGTTCCTGAAAACCTCAGTTTACGCCGCCCTTCGACTCGCCTCTGCGCCGAAAGCTCAGTGGTGACCAAGGCGCCGAAGCTGCCCTTCAAAGGCTGCACTGAAAGCACACCTACCAGCGGCTGAAGGATGTGTTTTTTCTTGAATTAATCTGTAAAATAGTGAGAAATGGTCAAATTTAAGCGTCCAAAACAGGGATTGAAGTAATGAATATTGTATAGAGAGGTTGGTTTGTCTAAAAAAGGGCTATTCACCTCCAATTCAGGCCAGTTTTACAGGGAATATTTGGTTTTAAACCATCAAATTTGGGGGTGACCTTATTCTCAGCCAGACCCTGGTAGTTTGACATTGCTCACTAGAAAATCCCAACGTTTACTTGATGGGAGAAACATGGTGGAACCATGTGTAACATTGTGTAGCCATTGAACTGGATGGATGATTCTCCAATGCCATCCCCACAAATTGAAGTATCCAAGTCTAAATTCGCACCCTCCTCCTTTGCCCTGGGCAAATTCTGGTAATTGCCCGATCGAACGGGAACCGATTTTGGGGGGATACGAAGACTTCGTTGCAAGTTGCTCCAACCGACGGTAGGTAAATGATTGCCAGACGACATGGATGATGTTATCTCTACGCTTAGTCAATCTTCCCCCCCCACAATATGCGGCGTGTTGGGGAGTATTTTACCTATAGTTATGTAATGACCAAAAACCCAAGTTAACGTAGGGAATGTCATCAGCATAGCTAACTGCTGCTGACTATGGGGCCTGGGGCACCCACAAGTAACCATAAGCAACCATCATCTTCATTGCTGACCCAAAGGACTGTCAGCAACCGCACCTCCATTGGCTCCGTTCACCTTGGCGCCCCTTGCGCCATTGGGCGATCGAGAGCGGTCCTGCGAAGCGACTGGAAGGGCTCGGGGCAAGATCAGGAGCAAACCCCACAAAAGGATGAACAATAGATTCACTGCAAAAGTCAAATCGGACTTTAAGAAAGGTAAATCACATGTACAATTTACAATGTCTAAAATACTCTTAACTCTTAAACCTTCTAGGCTGGTACTAAATGACATAATCTTTTGGAACTTATGGTTCAGTCCAAAGAGGCAAGTTTCTTTTCAGATCCCACTGTGTACAAACTGACTGGCCGAAACCATCCACAGAGGTATCATTTCATACCTCAGATCTGGATTCAACAAAATTCGACTCCACCCGATTCTTGGTACCCTCTGGTAAACTAACATAGCTATTGAACATGGCCATAGAAATAGTGGATTTTCCCATTAAAAATGGTGATTTTCCATAGTTATGTTAGTTTGCCAGAGGGTAAAGTCTCCAGTGAAGCTCAAAAAACTTCAATTTCTGGTTGTTTACACGGTCCGTTCTGGTGAAACCGAGAGCATCCCGATTGTCATCCTGAGGGTTTCAAACAAAAAAACACAAACAATTACCCTCTGGTTATGACTAACATAGCCATGGAAAATCCCCGAACTAAATGGAGGTTTCAATTGGAAAATATGGGAACATCATCCAAAATTAGCAATTTTCCATGGCTATGTTAGTTATAACATGTTATAACCAACTAGTAAGTCAATTGGGATTGTCATCCGAGATGACATTAATACAATAAATAACAAAAAAAACGCAAACTTGACCTGCTCCATTTCCTTCAACATGGTTATGAGTCACAACCCTGGCACCCTAGGTACCCTAAAAAAGCTGGAGAATGGATGTTTGCTCTCCCAAATATGGCAATCATAGATTTTGACACATCTCCACATTGCCATCCATGAAGCTAACAGTCAGCTCCTTCGCCATTGGTAGCTCAACAGCTTCCGGTGCAGGATCGAGGAGTTGCCAAATGACCAGCGTGTGAGTCTGAATCGAATGCCAAACTGAACGTGGATGTTCAAATATGTCAAACAAATACACATATAGTTTATGTATGTCTATGTGCAATATATATATATAATATAGAACAGATCAACAAAATATATCGAATATAATCCTTTTTTGTCCGCCCTTGCAAACTGAAAAGGTCCTGAAGACTTGGTTGTTCAAAAGCAGGCAATGGGCCTTTCAGTTGCAAAATGATGCTGGTTTGATCCCCTACAGCACCTGGAGTGAACATTGAAGATCCGGGCGGGTGTCATGTTCCGTCTGCAACACATGGACAAATACCTATTGCTGGTGAGGATGAGATCTGATGGCAAACGAGCAGAGTCCTGGTATCTGGCTGAAACACCCCGTTAACATAAACAATATTCATATTACTTATAAAGTAAAACATGTAAAATATTCATATTACTTATAAGTAAAACATGTAAAACCTGAACCCATGTATGTGAAACTGCAGCTACACACCTATATATATATATACATAGATATAATACATACATATAATATATATATATATATGATATATATGTATTATAGTATGTTCTGGCCCGCACATGATCATCGGATGGGACCAAATCAGCGAACATTCCAACATGCCTGGCTTGTTTTAGAGGGAACTATTGGACTCCATGTCTTTTTGAAGTTCAGCCCATGCCAATGATAAGCCGGTCATGGTAGACATGTCATTCCAGCCATAACCTGACATGTCAAAAATTGATGTTCCTAGGAACCACAGATCTAAGCTATGTTTCTTGATCGTAGACCGCAAAATCAGCTGCACAATTTCAATAGTCAATGACTTGCATAGCCCCTCATGCCCCTGGCCCAAAGGGCCTACACAAACCCGCCCTTCCAACCGCTTTTTCTCCAGGATTCTGTAACCTTCAGATGGCCCCAGGGTGATCCCTGACTGCTGATTCCATCCAACATACATCATAGCACTGGCTTGGTGAGGAGTTGCTTGTGATCTTCCATGGTAAGCCTTGAAATAGCTACATGTTCATTGTAGAAATCCACAGAACCCCCAAAATCATCATCCCATCCCAGGAAAATAGCAATGCATCCAGTGAATCATAGCGTGGAGTATTTCAAATCTAGGCGCAGCGGCAAATCCCTAAGGCCTATAGCTATAGGGCCTATAGCGTCATAGCGTGAAATGTATGGTATCCTTCTTTTTCAACCAGAATTTACTGAACTCGGCCGGCCGTAAGGTCATCAGCATTTTCGTGGATTAAGTCTTAGTTTCATATCGTTGTATCATGTTGTATCTAAATTTTGGCGGATCAAATATATGCAATGTTTCTAGTCAACTGATTGACACGCGCATGTTTCTGAGCAAAGTCCCAATTCTGCTGGAAAAACATGGAAAAACAAAATAGTCTTTTCCGCCCGATCCAATTTTGTTGATGGTTGCTTCCCTTTGACGGGTAAATCAATTACCTTTTGACAAACCGCAAATCACATGGGGATAACATATTCTTCATTCCATTTCACCAAAAAAAACAATCGACATCCTAGTGAAATAGACTAGATACCCAAAACCAATCGTTTGGGAGGCCCCTTTTTGCAAACGCATGGAAATCCCGTTGATGAGTTGGTGCTTCAATCCACAGAGCTGACGCTTCAATCCCAAAAAAAAAGCTGGTGCCCATCAGTACTCTTTTGCTCCTGGGCTCAGAACCGCTCCTAACCACCAAATAGATCAACTGGGTCTTTGTGAATCCTGGCTTCACAGCAATCACCAGTTCGAAATCACCAGCCGGGCCCATCCAAAATGGGTCTCTTCGAAGCGAGAGCAGGTCGTGGCCCTGCATGGCCTCTCGTCCGAGTCCGGCATCTATGCCCCCGCAAAAGCGGTGATTCCATCTAGCTATTGGCTGCAAAATGTTGCAAATATGGATATGGGTCAAAATATGTCAAAATTAAAGACCTGGGCAACCACAGATTTTAGTCTATCTTTATGTATTAACATGTGTTAACTATTAACCATCCGTTTATTGTGGTATCCAATTTTGACCCATATCCATACTATCAAATCAAAGTTGTCCTTTACGAAAAAGTTTCGTGAGATACAGCGCGGTGTCAGCAATAACCATTACCTTCATGACAGCAGTGGTCACCGCTCTTGGTCGTGAAAGTGTTGCCCACACTTGATGTGGCTGAAATCCTCTATAATGTAGTCTTAACTAGAGGATCAAAAGAAAACCCATTGGTTAACTAGGATTTAAGGCCGAGATATGTATGGGTCAATGTGCGATATATAAACCATCTAACTTTGGGGTTTGGTTTATAGTCCCATCTTACTATATAAATATATCATGATGTATCTAGCATAAAGCCTAGTTGGTGGAGTTATAAGCCGCCAGAGGCTCACTATGGGGCACCTGTATGGTTCTGGCAAACGATCAAAAATACCTCCTCTGCTTAGGACCTTCCGGAGAACTTACCAGGCAGACAACTGAATCCTCCATCCAAATATGCTAAAGGCTTGAATTTAAAGCAATTGAACAAGCCTTCTCCATTGTTTTCTTCCCACCCAAACCAGACATCAAATCCCCATATTTTTTGGTGAAACCTTGATTTTGATTGTAAAGCATATCATCTGGTAAACTAACAGTTCGCTAGGGAAAATCACAACTTGTAGGAGGTATACCCTCTGGTAAACTAACATAACTATGGAAAATCACAATTTTAATGGGAAAATCCACTATAAATGGCAATTTTCAATAGCTATGTTAAATTGCCAGAGGGTATCAACTATAAATGGCAATTTTAAATAGCAATGAGTTAGATTACGAGAGGGTATACTTCCCATATGTCGTCCAGGTCTTCTTTGAAGTTCCCATAGATTTCACATGCAGAAAATGGTCATAGATTCGTTGAATTACCAAATGTCAATGGATTGGTTGGTTGGAAAATTGAAACCGGAAAACCCCATATTTCATGGGAAAATCCATGGTTTCCTGTAGATTTTCCCTTAAACCAATCCAATGAAAATGGGATTCAATTACTTTCGGTGAATCTCGGCATGAACCTGGACTGGACCTGCAGAATCTGCCCGTGAAGCTGCCGGGGGAAGATACTGAAACTGCAGAGGCCGTGCCAGGATGAATACAAAATATAACTACCTAGACCTACCATAATGCGAGGTTTTCCCTAAGAACCCGATGTTTTCCCAAAGAACCAGGGAATACCCGAGGTATTGAGCGCCACCCTGGAATTTTCCAGGGTTTGGTCGCTCTAGGCAACTATACAACTATAAATTGATCTGATAGTGAATGTTTCCTCACTGCTTGAACCACCTATCTGGATCGGTGCAAATCTCAGCAGGTATCACAACCATGTGGCTGATCCACTCTTAAGATTGCAAATCTTAGCTACCGTGTTCAAAACCCTCTGCCTCTGACATTCCATTATACTCGTTGGTTGGTAGCAATTCCCATTGGACTATGATCATCCCCAAAATATATTGGGTAGTCTAATTCCCCAACTTATCAACCAACAGGGCTTTCGGCAGCTGGGCATCCCCCCGGAGCACTCACGCAACTGAACGTGCACTTGCCTCGTGCATGTGGAACTCTTGAAAACAAACGGCGAACCCCTCGAAGGCGCAGCTGACCCTACCATCCCATTCCGCGACTGATTGGTGTCTCGTTGAACTTCTGACCGCTACAGCGGTTACATCAGAGATATGAAAGTCAGTGGAGGGCATTGATCATCCCTTTTGAGGTGGATTGAACAACAAATCATTGAAGCACCCAGCAGGTTTATGCAGGTTTCCCAATGAGGAAGTGAATGAGAAACTGGAAAACCTATAACTGGTGTATACTGGGTATATCATCCCATACGCAAGGGGATTATAAGTTAGTAACTAGCATGTATTTATCATGATGACTAAATGAGTATGCACTTTAATTACTTGGAATAATAGAAAACCCGGGCACCATGAAATATTCTGGTCAATACACGGGATCGGTATGATCATCCCACAATAGGAATCCTTCTGATGGGTACAATGTGGGGCCCCCTATTTATAAGTTGGTTTATAAACCCCATGAATACTATATAGTTATATCATGTTATATCTACTATAAACCATAATATACCATAGTTATTGGAGTTATAAGCCAACTTAGCTATCTTGGGGGCCCCACATTGTATGATATTGTATGTAAATCCCAATGACAATGGATTGATGACTTTCCCGAATACGGGTACTTGACCCAAGTTTGACCATGCTACAGCTCCAAATCACAGAGGTTTTGGCATTGCCAAAGCCTTTACCGGCCAACCTGCCCAAGAAGTCTGTTCCTCAAGCCTCTATGTTGAAACACTCTTCAATTTAATTAAACCATAATGTTAGGTATCCCCAAATTATTTGCAATGGCTAGATATGTCTAAGATTCCCAAGATCCGGTCTTCGGGCGTCTCAGCTTTTCTGCAGAGGATGTGGTCAGCATCACTTGCTACGCTCTGACGTGGGGTCATCGCCGAAGCAGCGGAAACTGCATCAGTGGGTGCGGCCAAAGCATGGCTAAAGAGAAGGCCACCAAACGCTCACACTGCTTGGGGCCATAAACCATCTTCATATTTGGCAAGTTCACTGTCACTGTTCAAGTTTACAACATATTAATACTTTCTAAATTGGTCGGGTGCGGTTACAACAGTACTTTGGGGACAAATTCATGGTAGGAAATGATGCATAAATAAAGCCCCCAGAATGTCCAACTGTTTTGAAGAGCAATACGGCGTTCCGAACTTGGAAACATGTTCAGGTTAGATTAACATCATGTATTCTGGAATCCACACTCTTTCGAATTGTTTCCACTGCCATAGGTCCCCAAGCCAGCCAAAAAGCAAGATTTCAGCAAGAATCTTAATGGGTATGGCTCAAAATAATTAACCCTATAATTGGTTGGTTTATATTAATTCACCATTAAAAATGACCATTTTTGGTATCATAATTTTGAGCCATAGGGTCCTGAGGTGATTGGATCAAAGTGAAGGGCTGCATGTTTTTTGGCTTAGCTAACACCGGGGGACTGTTGCAAAAAACACCAGTCCCAAATTGTTTGGAGTGGGAACCTAACCAACAGGGTTGTTAGGGGTTCTTAGGTGCCTGTTGTGAATAACAGGCGAAATTCTTCACAGCGTATCCATGGCACCTGTGTTTCAGTTGCACTGCTCGTTGAAATTTCGCAGTTTTCTGTGTGTTGACAGCCAACATTCATCAACATTCGCCATGACAATTTTGGCACCCTGATGCGCCTTGCAAAACCACCTTCAAGGGTGGATAGAGTCGGATCGATTTTAAATGTTCTTCAAATGTCTTCAGTTTCTCCTCATTGGCTGCAGTCTATTGCTGCATAGATACTGGGGACGAAGAGGGCCAAGCGGACCAGGAAGAAGAGGGACTATCCTCATGTTCTGAACATCCCCAACTTGTTCAACCTACAAATGCATCCAGTTGCTGAACATGTTCGGATACTTGCTAGACTTATGAGTACAACTATGGAAACAACAACAATTTCAACAAAATGAAGATCTACCAGGAGTCACAAAACGGGCTCGCATTCGACTTCACCCAGTTTATCGTGCGGCCGCGACCGTCGAAAGCTAAGCAAGGCAAGTGATTGGCTCCTGACGCTGAAGCCCGAAGGGAATGAGTGGGGTATGGCGATCCAAGTTGGGGCGACAAGGAACCACACAGGATCAGGCCATTTCAAGTAATTTCATATCATTTACAGCATGTAGCCATAGAGATAAGATGTTCCTGGAAAACGTGCACAAATCTGACAACAAACGGCTAGGCATTTTGTTTTTGTGCTCGATGTTTTGGAATGTCTTGGAATGCTTTAGGTTGTTTCTTCCAACTCTCTGATCGCTAACAAAACTTAGACTGGTTTGCAATGTTTGCAACACACATGAGGCAAGTAGCAAGTTCAAGACTCTAAGAGCTAATTGAGAAAGGAGGATTAGGGGTGTACCAAGTAAAGTACTTAAGAAATAAATGTACTGCAAATGGCTGCGTTTCATGCCCGAAATCTTGGACGTACCAAGGGTCTTCTGGGCGCCTTAAGCCGGCGAATTTCCATACGGATAATCATCAAACAAAGATCTACTGGCTAAAAAAGAACTCTTTTATATTATGTTAATTATGTTCTGTTACTATGTTTACATATGCAATTTACCCTCTGGTAATCGTTTACATAACTATGGAGCATCACCATTGTTAATGGGAAAATCAACTATAAATGTCGATTTTCAATAGCTACGTTAAATTAACAGAGGGTAGTTTCCGGGGTGCAAAGCCACTTCCCTCCACCCCAGCATGCTGGAAGGCGAAGACACACCCAACAAATGGTTTACACATCTTCTCACCAACCAGATATGCGGTGATAAGGTCATCTTTGACATGTTTCCCGCTGTTTATGTATGTTTTTTTTTCTATATAGACATACACCCTCAAGTAGACTAATATCGATGTGGAAAAGCCGTGTTTTCGCTAAGAAACGATTTATGAATGGAATATGTTCCATATCATTCTGCTTGGTGATGCTTGTGATGATTTTGTGACCTCAAGTCGCCCTTTTAACTTCTATGACCAAATCAGCTTAAGAACAGTAAGTCATTCTGGCGTAAAAGGGTAGCCCCAAAGGCCCAACCACATCCCAGCGAGGGCAACAAAGCATATGCATACGGTATGTCCAATCGAAAGTTAAACGTTTGCTTCGTCAAATCCGGGTCTATCCCCGAATGCTGTGCCCCGATCTTCGACAATTCGCAGCAGTTGTGGTCAGTCCTCAGCCTCTGTCTTTGAGATTTCGATGGTTCGACCGTACCTGCAGATTCTTTTCTGTTTTCGGCTGAAATAGTGACTTTGCTTGATAAGTTTGTTGGTAAGGTGATGTTGAAAATAAATTAGGCCTTCGGCCTAGAATCAACTCTTTCAACTGGAGGAATAAGAACAACAGGTAAACAACACATCAGTCATCATCATGTTCTAAGCATTCATGCAGCAACATATGACACGGAAACTATGCTGTTTTGGGGAGGAAACCACACATGGTTTGGTTATCAAACACATTGAAATCACGAACGAAAACATGGTTGTTGAACAACAATTCCTTCTCATGTTGGTTTGTTGATGTTTGTTAAAGTTTCAAGGTGGGACACCCAATGCCATAAACCTACCATTTGGGGGTGGTTTGTGGAACCAAGTGATTTTGGGAATGGCTTATCGCCTGGGGATTACCACATTAATATGAATTAACAAAAAAATCATCAAGTCGCACAGAGTCTCTGATAGAAATGCCCCCTTGCTTCCATCACAAGCTTATCGCGGCGCACAAGTCCAAGACTGGGTACAAGCCTGTGTTGCTCGGCACGCGGTCCTGCGGAGCCCAGTCCGGACCGGTCTTTTGGGAGAACTGGGACTTTGCTTTCAGAGAACAAAAGTATAAGAGGAAACCAACCATGTTCTTCTTTAACAGGATGAAACAACAAGAGATCAAAAAAAACAGGCGTTTGTTGTTTGTTTGTCCCATGAAGTATTCTTCAAGCCATTGGGATACTGGACCTTTCATGGTCATGCAGAACCGACAAATCATCGTTTACTACGAAAATGAACAATCAGGTGTCGAGTCCAAAAGGCACAACTGCATTTCGATCTGTATGTGTATATATCATATAGTATAATTATGTATAATTATTATTACCCTCTGGTCATTTAACATAGCCATGGAAAACACCCCAATAAATGGAGGTTTTAATGGGAAAATCCTCAAAAATTCGCCAGCTATTCCATGGCTATGTTAGTCATAACCAGAGGGTAGATTGTAATTTGAGACTTCTGGTTCCATGTACAGAGCCGTTGTGCCAGGAAGGGTGAGAATGAACATCAACAGGACTGGCAGCCAGCGAATGGAACCAAACACTGATTGGCACTCTGCTGTCAATTTTAATGGCCCAGTTCTATGTTATTATGTTCGATTTTGATTCTTGTAGTTTCTACCTGCATGATTCACATGTTTCTGTAAGTGCTGTCCCGCATGATTGTAAGTTACCCTTCAATAATGCAATAATGACCAGGCAGTGGAAAACACCAAACTTTATCCTGATTGTTCATGAGTTCCTGCCGTACCAATTCAAACAGTGTGGATGTTTGGATTGCTCGAGCCTATGTCAAACATATATGGAACATATTGGAACCAAATTGCGGTAGCCTCCGGTCATCAAACGTGGCAATGGAAAAGCCCTATGTCCAGCGGCTTAAAGCTTCATCTTCCTCTACGCGCACAGGCAAGGTGTCTCGCAGGATGCCATCGATGTAGATCTCGCGATGGGTTACAAGGGGTTGCTGATATACGAATTGATGAATTCAAGGGTTGTATCAGGTGGTGCCCGCCAAAACTAAGTCGCTGGAAATAACAATGATAACTAGGATTCAGAAGGTTGCATCCTAGAAGGAGGTGCCCCAGTTTGCTAAGATGGTCGGACCTTTGTACGTTTGAAATCGGATCAAATGGTAAATATATGTAAATATGTTGAACTAGCTTCATGATTGGGCATATACACCAACTTATAATTGGGCAGCACCAGCTTGTAATTATGTTTCACCAGCTGTACGTGTCATACTCGTGTTTGTTTCCTTCTTATGGTCAGCACATGGGTCAGAACATACAAGCGGTGGTGGCCAACTACTGATGTTTGTTGGTTTATAAACCCATCAACAATAATAATAACTACATACAGATTTATTATATGATATATTTTTCGCAAAACACATTGTTAAGCTACTTGGTCTAAACAACTTTGCTGAGCAACACGGGCACCATCTTGTATGTTCCTCAAATTCTGTACAGTTCGAACCCCACCCAACTGACCTGAGGTACGTACCTTATGCCTGGATTTTGCCACCTGATCCCCTGATGTTGTTTATCTTATTTAGACGGGACATCCATGGGATTTAACACTCGGATTTCCCGTTGATCACCAAAGGTTAAACCTATTGGAATGTTGCCATTTTACATTGGATCAGTGGAATTATTGATCCCATCCCCGCGGCCATGAACCAGATTCGATCATCTTTTCAGTTGTGTTCTTGATCAGACTTATATAGTCATAGTTCTTCCCATGAGTGTCAATTATTTCTTTACACATCTTTAAAATCATCTTTAGTTCGATAAACAAAAACCACGGCTTGCTCAATCAGCGTTTCATGAAAAATCCCGTGATCAATGCGGTGGTGACATCCTTTTTTGGCCCGTAGACCCTACGCCCGTTCCACACGTTTCATGTGGGTTTCACATGGAACCACACCTCGAAGGTCGTGGGTTTCACGAGCAAGCCAACTCGGCAGCCCTGTGCAGGTCACCCTGGTCACCCTGCGGAACCAGTTTGCGGGTTGACATATACTATGTAGATATATGATGGTGTATATATAATATATATATATATATGCCATACTATAGATATGGGTGATACATACATGTACTGCAGATACAATGAGATACAAATATAATATGTAACAGTTTACACATTTTTACAGATTGAATATCAACAAGAGACGCTTGCAAATACTCCATAACCCTTTCCATATTCTCAAATCGATGTGCGGCATCCATTCACATTTGATTTAAACCAGAAAACATGTTGTAAACGGTAGCCATCAGCTGCTGCAAACTACACAAACTTCGATTTCACAGAAACCCGACCCAGGTCCAGCAACCTGGTTCCCAAACTTGGCTACGTACCTCTTTCAAAGCTGCCGCCGACAAGCGTTTACCCTGCGATGCCTGTGGCTGATCAGGGACTTGCTACTCTCTGGCTACAAAAAAAAACACCTGGAGAATGTATAGGGATCTGATCTACGCACAAAAAAAAATGCACATATGTATATAGATGTGTATATTTGTATAGATTCATAGTGTAGAATCATAAATATGCATACACATGAATATGTGTATTTAAATGATATACTTGATACAGTTACCTTGGACGAGGAACAACCTTACGATCCGCATCAGGCATCTTTGATCTGGGCCGCCGCCTCCCGGTTGTTGACGCTAAGACAGACCTCTGCAGCAAAAATGGCTTGGAGGCGTGTTTTCTTTCAAATCGTGGGGATATGAACCATGAATATCAATAACAACCAATCATGGTGGTGCACCACTTCGCTAGCTAAGTGGGCTTATAAATACTTAAATAGATGCACAGTTTATCATACCCATACATGAAATGTGCGTTGGTTTACAAACCCCATGAGCTAGTTTGATGTATGTTCCATACATATCCTTCAATCGTTAACCTACTTAGTTCAACGAACTTCGCCAAGAAATCCGGGCACCACCATGGTGGTAAAAAAGATCTGTAGATCAATGAAGATACCCTCTGGTAAACTAACATAGCTATTGAAAATGGTGCTTTATAGTGGATTTTCCCATTAAAAAATGGTGATTTTCCATAGCTATGTTAGTTTACCAGAGGGTAACCTATGGATTTTCCATTGCCAGGATTAGATGAAGGGAAAATCCACAGGAAAACCATGATTTCTATCCGATTCTGGGAGTCAAAACATCCCCAAAATCGGTGCTTCATGGTCTTGTCGCTATCCTATAACCAGTTGGAAATTCCGATCTAACATAAATAAACTGGGAATCATGCCCTCAACCAGGGGAGAATACGTTCGGTGAACTCAGGCCTGCGAAAAAAGTGAGAGTTCTGGCCCTTCACAGTTGTAGATGGGATTATAACTCCGGCAGCTAGGGTTATATATCACCGAAATGAGGCCATAAGCCAGTTCAAACTATTAAAGGTTATGTATATATACATATAATATGTTGTGTATATATAATTGTATATATAATATGTATATTATATGTATATATATATATTATATAATATTATAAATTATATATATATATATTATCTGGAGGTTCCACATCTGATCTCTTGTCTCTGGTGAATTCGCGGGGACTCCCCAAGACGACTTGGTTGATAGGTGAAGGAAACGAATGTTTTTCGTATGGTCCTGGAAGACTGTCCCTTCGGCCATGTCTCAAGGTCTTCAAACAATAAACATACGAAACACTTGGAGCCAATGTCGACGTAGTCCACAGTGAAAAAAACCACCTTTCGGTGACCATATATCCAGAATTTTTGCGAAATATCCGAAGAAGAATGTTGCTCAATATCCACTGGTCTTGTCTCATCTCATATCTAGTGTTAAATATCCAATAGACTACAAACAGATCATTGATTCATGCTAGTTTCCCCTCCAGAAAAAGCTGAGGTTCTCACCATGGATTGAGTGAAATCCACCACCCAGGATCGTGGAACCTGTGGCCCCACATGATGGGGATCTAATCAAGGTTTTAATCAGCAAAAATGGGGATTTAAGCAAGAAAACATTGGGATTTATGATTGATTTATCTTTGTTAAATTGGCGCAAATAACTCAAATTTCAGTATGGCGCATGATACTCACAACGAACTAGTGAATGTGCTTTCTAAGCAAACATCACTGGGGTAACACATGAAGATGGGTTCAAAATGGTTCAAATATCAACATGTCAGCGCTCATACTCACACCTCATGTTGTCTTTAGTCAAACATGTTCGCCCCAACCCGGACGTTCGACCACATCCAACATGACAGTAACATCAACTTATCTCAATAGGGTATAAAAATCTGCCACCCCCTCTGGCANGTTCGCCCCAACCCGGACGTTCGACCACATCCAACATGACAGTAACATCAACTTATCTCAATAGGGTATAAAAATCTGCCACCCCCTCTGGCAAATATGCGGATTGGAGTAGTAACATCAACTTATCTTAATAGGGGATAAAGATCCGCCACCTCCTCTGGCAAATATGTGGATTGGAGTAGTAACATCAACTTATCTTAATCAGGGATAAAAATCGGCCACCCCCTCTGGCAAATATGTGGATTGGAGTAGTAACATCAACTTGTCTTAATAGGGGATAAAAAATCCGCCACCCCCTCTGGCAAATATGTGGATTGGAGTAGTAACATCAACTTATCTTAATCAGGGATAAAAATCCGCCACCCCCTCTGGCAAATATGTGGATTGGAGTAGTAACATCAACTTATCTTAAAAAGGGATAAAAATCCGCCACCCCCTCTGGCAAATATGTGGATTGGAGTAGTAGCATCAACTTATCTTCAGACGCGGTCAAACGTCAGGGTTGCAGCGAANTAAAAATCCGCCACCCCCTCTGGCAAATATGTGGATTGGAGTAGTAGCATCAACTTATCTTCAGACGCGGTCAAACGTCAGGGTTGCAGCGAACATGTTTTACTTGTGAGGCTCGTGCTACAAAGATTCAAGATTTAATCCACCAAAAAGTTGTGAAAATTGAAAAACACAAGTTTCCATTTCTCTTTCGGGGATTCGCTCTCAATTTTCAGGAGATATCATTTAGTACCTTCCAGTAATCACACGTGGCAATTGAAACATCTTCCATTTCTAGCTGATTTTCCCGGCAAAACCTCCATGTTTTGGGGATTTTCCATTGCCAGGTTTGCCGGACTGTTCCCGTGGCTCAGGTCCAGGCAACCCCTACGTCCTCCAATGTTGTTTGGGTTTAGTAAGGGCTTAGTAACCACCAACCACCAGGGGGGTTCTTAACCAGCCATTATTTGGGGTCATGTTTGGGGACTTTGGCTAAGTCCCCATGTCCCCATGATCATTGATCATTGCACATAGAAATGAAACAAGAACGACATGGAAATGCACCAAGGTTTACCAAGTTCACCCTCGTCGAACATTTCATGGAATGTCCCAGATATCCTACACAACTCAACAAAATGGCTTGCTATAGTATACAGTATATATTGTCTGTTTCTGACAAACTATCATATACTATCTATCTACATATACATGTAAATACATTTAAACAAGTATTAGACTAACTCCACCAAATTTGAGCAAAATCATTTGAATCAAAGCAAATGGAACAACTTGCGATTGCCTCACCACTGACTTGTTGAAGCTCCCCAAGCTTTTCCGCCTCATCTGCCACTGAGCCAAGTTCGGAAATCTCCTGCGAGAGGCTGCGAGTCCACTGCTGAAAAAATCAACAAATAAACAGGACTACTATCACTATCATCATTATTAGTATTACCCTGTGGTTATTTAACATAGCCATGGAAAATGGCCCACTTATAGATGATTTATAGTGATTTACCTATTCAAGATGGTGGTTTTCCATGGCTATGTTAAATAACCAGGGGGTATGCTCAAACTGGAAAAAAACAAAGACGGAAACCACTTTCGACTACCATTCACAACGACATGTCCGGTAAGTACTCAAGCAGTTGCCACTCCAGACTATTGATGGTTTGTATCCCATATCATGACAATGGATGGTTTACACATTCACAACCCCCTTTGCCCACACCATCACAATAAGTATGCTTGCTTTTCTTGCAATCTCCCATGCTTACACAAGTTCTGTCACATCAAACAAATTCTATAGTATATATAAATAAATGTATATATAAATATATATATATACCATAAAAAAAAAAGAAAACCATATATGGGTTTGTCTGAAAGTAGGGTATAAATCCGCCGGTCTATCATCATGTCCGCGGTTCAATTCGCATTACTTGGAGGGATACCCCATTTTCAGACACACCGATATCTGTTGGATCCATGAGATAAATCCCTGGAATTGATAATACAATCCCCATTTCCCAACACTTTTGATGGTTTACTACACCATGCTTTCCTTGTTCTACAAGTATCATGTGGTTGGAAAACTCGTAGTTACTTGGCTCCCTCGCCGCTGGGCGAATGAATTGCTTGCATGGGGGAGGCACCATTCTTAATCTTACTGGTGCTTAGTAACATTGCTATTAAATGCTATTAACTATTAACAATGGTGGATATTGTTAATAGTTAATAACAATTCTTAATCATTCACCATTCTTAATGGGGAAATGGGGGAACGATCTATAATTGCTATTAACTATTAACAATCATCCCATTCCCCCATTAACTAAGCACCAGTAAATAACGACAGATGACCTCACTATTTGGGGGATACCCCACCACAATCAATTCACCAGGGTCGAAGTGCTATGATTGTCTGCATAATCTCCAGCTCACATGCCCCTTCCCCACGAGTAGCATCGTCATCCATGAATTATAAATTAAAGTGCTGGTTACTGGTTGGTACCCAGCTCCTCTGCTAAAAGTTTAAATTCTACTTGAATGCTTGTCAAAATATACCCAAAATAATTACTATGATCAAAAAAACGCGAACCATGTCAGAGGAAATGGCACCCCCATGGCTAGACTTCATTATATATATTTTGGAAATTGTTGTGTAATACCCATACCCAGTAATGATGACAATAAGTCCTTGTAGAATCACTACTTTCTATATCCAACCCAGCAAGACAAACATGTTCGTTCCAGCAGAATGGGTCTGCTGCACATGCAACGAGGAACCGTAACTGAACACATTTTGGAACCACCAAACCCCATGTCGAATCTCCAAGTCCAATGTGAAAAAGGCAGCAATTTGCCGAAAGGACTGCAATTTGCAAATGTTTTTGCTTCTCAAGAGCTCACGTAATGATCACAACAAGCCAGCATTGCTGCATCAAGACGTCTGATGTCTGCAGCTAAGGTGAAAACGACCAAGTACTTTTCAATTTATGCAGTGTCTCGTCTTCAAGGCAGGACCAATGCCACACTCCAACAGTGACGAGTTTTATGAGGTTTTACATGGTGTTTTTCAATAGGAAAGTGTGAACTGGTACAACCTCCATTCAAGTTCCCTTCATGGATGATTGGTCTAATGGAAAACCTCAATTCATCCACTATTGTAGTAAAATTTAAACCCCTATAATCGATTGTAATCCATTCTAATCTCTGATGATCCATTGTAATCCTCATAATCCACTATAATCCATCATCATCAATTTTCATCCATTAGTGATCCATTACAATCCATTGACTTTGATCCATTACAATCCATTCAAATCCGCAACAATCCGTTATCATCAAACTATTGATAATCCATCGTAATCGATGAATGGTCGCATATAATCTAATGAATGCAATCGTTGGTTCTACCCGCAAAAACAAAATTAAGGATGAATTATCCAATGAATAACCTGAATTCATCCATGCACACTCCATTGCCATCCATCATACTCCATCATCATCAATAATGAATCATCATCCATATAAATGTGTAATCCATCAATAATGATTATCATCATCATCATCTGAGTATCTCCCGAAAATAAAGTTTAAACTTTTTTCACCTTCTTGTGAGACCATTTTATGACATTTCAACAAGTGACCTGAGAACCCTTTTTTTGGATCCAAAAAAGGCTTCTCAGGTCACTTGTTGAAATGTGTATATAGTGGAAAAAAGTTTAAAGTTTAGGCACTCATTGAGTATGTATATATATATATACATAAATATAACCATAGATAACCTATGACAAACCCATTCTAAAACCATTGCTTTCTTCCCTGACAAACGTTTCGCAGCCACCGCTTCGCCGGCGCGCCTCAGGATCACAGGCGGTGACCCCGAAGCCAAAGTCGTTGATCTGATCCCCGATGCCCTGGGCCGGGAAGATGACCGGGACGCAGTAGTGGTTGGATGACTGGTAGTCATTTCTTTCAGATTTATAAGTTAACTAAGTTACTAATAGTTATATTAGTTATATTCAACTAATATATATTTTTGAACTAATAAGAACGTTATATATTCACAATGTGGGGCCCCCAAGATAGCTAAGTTGGTGAACATAACTCTAATTTCACTATGGTATATTATGGTTTATAGTAGATATAACTATACTTAATGGGGTTTATAAACCAACTTATAAATAGGAGGCCCCACATTGTATGATACTAGGGATTATGATATTATGGGAAAACTATGGATGTATGATGTTCATTGATGTTCGGGATATGATCATGTTTATGGATTGTGATATCACGTGGAAATCACATTACTGCTGCATGATGATGAAAAGTGGAAACACATGACGATGCCCAATATATTGAGTAGTAAAAAAAAACTGGAATAATCAGTCAGCAGGCTTGGGGAACACTGCTCACATGGTGGCTTTAACGAGCAACAGTGATGGGGATTAAGAACTAACCAGCAGGAATGGAAAGCAAAATAATGGAAACTGACGTTGGCAACAAAAAAACTGGAACATGGAACATGATCCAGAAAATATGGCAAAATGCAACGGTTACCTGGAAAAAAAAAAACAGGTGGAAACTCCTTGCACTCAAACTACAGTAAAACATGGAAGATTAACCTGAAAATGTAGCCTCAATAAGCAAAAGTGGCGCGTTGACCAAGAACAATGGGGACTATGCAACAACTACCTAGCAGGAATAGAAAGTAGGAAGAGTGGGAAATTATGTTGGCAACAACCATGGTGGTTACCTGGCTTAAGCAATAGTACATGGGAGTTTAAGCCAGCAAAACCATGGTTGATTGATCAGCAAAGGGAATTCAGCAATAAAACATGCGTTACCAAAAAAAAAGCAGGGGCAACAGGCTAAGAAGGAACCAAGTAATATTGGCACATACCTGATAAAGCCGGGAATCAGGACTCACCAGGGTTACATGAACTAGTTTAGTGACTGGGATCTTTCAAAGGGGTTAGCTACCTCCAACCCATTCACACTTGGATGATAAACACGGTCCATATGGATCACCTCCAAAGTTCCAAACCCAGGTAGAAGGGCCCGTCAATGCCCGTCACTGTATCCTCTTGAACTCTCCTTGAAGTGAAACGAACAAAATTAAACGCACATTACTTGTTGTTATTTTCTTTCTGGCACAGATATTTCTCCTTCATATGAAAGTGTCTGAAAATGGGTTATACCCCCGAGCATATTGCTATGTTGAAAGGAAAAATGCCGGTAAATCAGTAGATGTTAGGATGAATTTCAGACAAACTCACCCATCAATCTGATGTTTGTTGAGGTGCTGTTTTCAAGTATGTTGTAGGTGGCAAGAACTGGTATATCAATTACAGCAAGGCACCCATGTTGGTTATTGAATCATGTTACCCCGTGGCAATCAAACATGGCCATGGACAATCCCCATTGATAGATGCTTTTCTCATTAAAACCTCCATTTATGTGGGATTTCCGATTGCCATGTTTGATTACCCTAGGGTAAGCCAAAAAAAATCGTTTATACAGAACCCCGAACAAAAAATAGAAAACCCAAGTTCATCCAAAAACCAAATCCAGCATCCCGCAATATTTCAAAGCTATGTGCGCCTCCTCATCCAGTTCCTAATATTCAGAGGTCGTCCCTGCATTTTGTAGTGTTCCTTTTATTTGTCTGAGTAATCATGTTTTTTTTTCGTGGTTCAGGTTCACCTTTGTTTGCAGAATTCGATCACCAAATCGTGATGTGTCATTTTCAACAAGGGAAATTGGATGGACTTCATGGTTTATTCATATTTTACCACACATGAGTTAAATGCCAAAAAACACTGAGATTTGACCTTCCCAAAATATCCCAAAATGATTCCGATAAGACTTGCTGGGGTTCCAACTCGTCAAATTTAAGGATGGGCAACAGGCAGGCGCACCTCACCACACTCATCGATGTGTACCTCTAAATACCTGTCAGCATTTGCTGTGGCAGGAGGCGCCATTGTAAGTTTCTTTGTAATTGGACGGTCATCCCATTTAGTAACTCATCAACAACCATTTTATATGTATATATATATATATATATGTACATATTTACAACCCATGTCTTTATGGGATACCTCCACTTTGGGGGACTTACGAACTAGGGTTATTCACCACCTGCGAAATGTCTGATCCTCCAAGTCGGTGAGGATCGGAAACCCAACTTGGGGTTCGACAAAAACCCACGAATGAGTCATGTCATCACATGTTTCCTATTTGGGGGTTTCCTAAAATGGGGGTAATTACCCAAAAACGGATGGTTAATAATGGAAAATCCTATTAAAATGGATGATTTGGGGGTACCCCTATTTTAGGACACCTCCATTTGCCTATTTGCACATACTACAATGGAGGTCAAGAGTTTTGAGTTCTTGCCTGGCGAAACGATATGCACCCACCTTGATGGTTACCATCCTGTCACTTATTACGTCGGAACAGCGCCGATGGGGTTTCCTAAAATAGGGGTACCCCCAAATCATCCATTTTAATAGGATTTTCCATTATAAACCATCCATTTTTGGGTACCTCTATTTCAGGAAACCCCCACATGATGTTGGCTTGAAGTGTTTGATTATGCAGGCTGGAAGGCGCATGGCATGAAACATATGGGGACATGTGCAGCGCTGATAATCACACAACTGCGCAGGTGGAGGCAATCTGGACGGTAGTGGAATGAAAGATCCACAGATGTACAGCATATCAGGGATCTATTTCAAGGTGATTCTGCAGAGATGTTTGCTATTTGTTCCTCATTCAATCATATAAAATGCCCCTAAATTAAAAGAATATAACAAAATGCCACAAAATCATGTAAATCATTGTAAATCCCTATATAATTTCCCAACAATCCCCATCTTTGCTAGGCTATCCCCAAGTGTAGTGGGCACGGACAGCGGCCCTGCTCCGAAGGCAAGGCTGCATCGCCAAGGACGACCAACTCCTGCAGTTTGAAAGATGGAAAATGAAGTCTCTATTGCCAATAGATGTAGATGATTTATAGTGATTCAGCTATGAAGATTGGTGATTTATGTTCCACAGTTACCTGGATCTTCGCTGGAAAACAGAAGGATTTTCTCAAGATTTTACCTAGCGACTCTTTTTTTTTGGTTCAAGCTATGCATGACAAATGGTGATCTATAAGCCAAAATGGTGCTTCCCTCAAATGGAGGTAGGTTGTCTACTATATTCCTACTATACGATTGACCAGATTTTCCGCGATCACCATTGGTCGGAATTGGAACTTTGTGCCTTCCGCCGGGGCTCCTGCGAAATTTGTGCAACGAAGCCCTCTAATTGCCCAATTTCGTAACAAACACCCGGTCAATTCTATTTGGTTTCACAGGATTCTTACTGCACATGAAAGGATCAAATTGTTTAAAACCACTAGTAATTCCAGCAGAAGAACATGAGCTATAGTCAAGCGGGCATTTTTTGTTCGTCATATCTTTCGCAAAAAAGAAGTCGCCAGCTTAGAAAAAACAATCCCAGGGTCTCATATTGTGACACTGGCAGTCTGTGTCAAGAATCCTTATATAGAACTTTAAGTTTCACTCTCATGCAACAATCCCCAAAAAGAATCAAGCAATATTGAAGTTTGTTGAAAATCCCATTGAAACAATCTATCCTGTACATGTATTATATGTATATATATATATATACATATATATATATATATATAGGGACCAATATACAAAAAATACATATAATTGGGATTATACTTATTGGTACATATAATAATATTGATCCCAGTTGGAAGTTATACAGTATCATTCTAAATTTCAACACATTTATAAATAAATATATATAATTACTTAACAATCAACAAAAACTTATTTTTGGTTTATTATTACTTACCGTTGGTCATTCATCATTAAACAACTTGAAGATAAATTCCTCTAGATAGACTTTGTTAGTTGGGAAACTTATTCTTGAACTTAGAGGTTATAATTAATTAACAACAGAAGTTTACTGTTGAGTAAGTTAGTTCACTTATATAAATCTATATAAATCTACTAGTTGAATATATAATTACCCTCTGGTAAACTAACAGTTCGCTCTTGAAAATGGCCTTAGAAATAGGTGATTTTCCATGAATAGATGGTGATTTTCCAGTTCGCTATTTACTTTACCAGAGGGTAATTATATATTCAACTGCATATAATTTTCTTATTAGTTAAATAATATATATTAGTTGAATATAACTATTAGTAACTTAGTTAACTTATAAATCTAAAAGAAATTACTGTTCCGTCTGGGGGTTCACCGTCCAAAAAAACATTTCCTTCCAGGGCATGTTCCGCCTCTTCGGCCACGCGCCGCACGGTGCAGCCGTGCTTCAGCACCTGGCCGCTGGGGTTTCACCGATCGGTGGAATTCACCACCAAACATGGTGAAAAACATGTGAAACACATGACATTAGCTAAGTTGGATCATCATGATGATAATTAGTTGACGGAGATGGTTTCTAATTCTAACTAGACTGGGTTGGCTTAACACAAAAGGTACAGTCTACAGTAGCACTTTCATAGGTAAAATATGGTAAAATAAGAGGAAAGTGTGATTGATCAGCGGATTTAGGGGTACCCTGTATGTGTTCAAACAAACCCATGTCTGTAGATCTACATGATGCATGATAGCTACAATCGATGATCACAGAGAGTGATTCAAGGTAATCCGTGATGATCCGCCATAATTTGGTCATACAGTAATGCCCAAAACTGACTTTAGAGATAAGAAACTGATGATTTCTCGAAGATTTTGTGACGTCATTGATGGGGCCCAACGCTGTTTGAGGTTGCTAGTCCATCAGGTTCCCATCACGAGTATCAGGGATAGCAAGCGTCGGTCAGTCTTTCTACATGACATGAGCTGCATGGCTACTTCGAAAAAGGCTCATGCATCCACACATGTTTTTATCTACAAGCTGCATTCCGGAGGTATACGTTGGTCATGTGGCTGCATCGTCCCAGTCAGAGACAAGAAACAGATGATACCAAGGCGATCGATCGGTCGTCTATATCATGTATGTAATATATTGTTTCCTTGGTCTTAGTAAGTTTCTCTCTGGGTCTGTTCCCAAGATCCCATTTTTTGGGAGACGTCTTATCTCACTTCAAGCATAAATTGGGATGTGGCACTTTCAGGACCAACACACTGTCGGCAAAGCGCAAGCAGCAATCGTACTCAATGTGACGCGTTTTTTCTAGTACACAGAAACGTCGGCACCGCGGGGTGTCGGGCGTGAAGTCCTGGTAGCATCCTCTGTACAATCCATCGTCGCACACAAGAGCAGAAATTTTGCGCTCGAGATCTTTCCTGCTCTGCCACCTGCATTGATTTCATACGCTGCCCTGAAGCCATTGCAGCGCTGCAACGTTCAGCAATTCGAATGAGCGCTTTCCTGAGTTACTGAACACAAATCCCTCTCGTTCAACCTTCTCTCCATTTACGAACTGGGTGACCCTCACAAGGAGTTTTCATTGCTAAAACATGTAGTGAATGTTCGGGGGCCAGGCTTTTGACTCATGTTGGGATGACAAGCCATGTTCCTACAGGTCCTACTGTCACCCGGGCTATTTGCCCCAGTCTAGGGACAAGGTTTCCCAAATTATGGCTTGGATACGATAGGGAATCCTCCTGCTCTGTGAAGATTCCTGACTCCTGAAGAAACGATGAAGTCCGATATTCCATCAGGTTAGCTTCAGCTGCTTTGCATTCAAATTGTATAACATGGTAATCGTGCATGCTCAGCAACAAACAACAGATTTCTCAGCTACCTAGTCTGTAAATCCCGTAGATGTATACAAATGTCGACAGTGTATATATATATATATACATACACACATATACGGCAATAGAGTAAAGTATTAGACTACCCATCCACGGTTTCGCTGAAAGCATCGCCTGCACCCCCTCACCTTTCAGGTGGCGATCAAATCGCCAGCTCACCTGCCAAGATGATCAAAGAATTACCCTCTGGTTATTCAACATAGCCATGGAAAATGGCCCATTTATAGATTATAAACATGGTGATTTAGCTTTTAAAAATGGTGGTTGTCCATGGCAATGTTAGTCATAACCAGAGGGTATGTGGTTTCTACTTTTTGCGCGTACAGAACTATAACATGTTGTAGCATCCCATCCGTCCAAGATGGACGAACAGCCGTGAGAAATCATGGTGAACGTTTTGGGATGTACAGATGGTTGGGACCAAAGAATGCGGATGTTTCAAATTGAGGGTTTGGTCAATAACATCCAGCTTTGAAAGAGCTTTTGTGAAAAATAGGGGGACGACCTCTCAAAATATGGGTGCTTCAAAACCCCATGCAAGTTGCCATAGATTGAGGTATCCCTTCGTTTTTGGAGAAATATCACCCATATTGCTGGCGTAAGCAAACAATTGGGACACGTTGCTGCCTGACAGTCGGCAAAACAAGGGTCCCAGGCATTGGGTGCTTCTGACCTTTCCCCCTGCAGGTATGTCATTCTATATTTATATAGCTTGAATGTGATTTTTGGAGGCGCACCAAAAAAAATATGTGTAGGAATACATGATTGGCAATGGGTAGAAAATAAAAAGACTATCACTCTATCAATATACTGTTTCAATTGTTCGTGCCCAGACCCCATTTTTGCTGGGGAACACCTATCTTCAGTTTATTGATGGTGAAACATACTACGTGGTGCCCCGCCAGTTGTGTTTGCTAGTGTATGTTCAACCCATGAATTAGTTTCATTTATCATCATATATCTATCATAAATCAAACTGGTGACCTACCAATACTTAGTTCAAACAACTTATCTAACAAACTTGGGCACCACCGTCATTGATGCTTATCAATGGTTGCAGTCATGTGCCGGTTGCTGATGGCTATACAAATGATCTTTTCCTAGACGTTTCCAAGTTTAACCCCCAAAGACTATCATGCATTGCAGAAATGCTTTTGCAAATGATTAAACGCCACTAGATTTTCAATATATCCCCAGTATATCCCATTGTACAACCATTGATATACATTTTGCTAAACCCAAGTACCTGACAGAAATCAACTACAAACGTCGACACGATAAAATTTCATTCTGGCTAGATGCTAAAAAAACAAACACATATCCCCACTGTTGATGATTATACCAGGGATTTTTCCAACTTCTTTTTGTTCAAAACCCTATGTCATTCTTTTATTCTGTCCATAGTTCATAGGATTTCCAATCATGGATTGTGATAATCCCTACTATACAGTATTGTATAATCAAATGCCTGAACTAATCATCAACTCATAGGGTTTTGAACACTTCTCAAGTCATCACCAACCCTCATTTCTGGATGTTGTCCCATCTTTCATGTTTGAATCTTCATTGACTGGCTAACCAACACGGATCACAGCGACTATTCTCGCACAATTTTCACATTCCAATTCTTGATGATTATACCCATGAATTTTCCTAGAACTTTCCCGAATCGTAGCCACATATTGATGAAATTTCATCATTTACCAAGGGTGGTGAACAACCGAAGCTTTCCACCTGACTCCGGGCCTCAACCGGAAGATCTGGAGCTCGTTGAGCGACCTGGCTCAAGAGCTGCGCGGAACGCGGCAGCACCTGAGCTGTGACTGCGACAGCTGGGCTACCGAGATCAGGAGCTACTTACATCTACCTACCATATATGCGTATATTTTATTCCACTCAGACTGAGTCTTGCGACGCCTGCCATCTCTCCCAGTTCAAAAGCCGCTGTCCGCTTGACCAACGATTAATACGGTACAAGTGAAGTGGCGCAACCGTGGCCTACTAATGGCAAATGCAGCACTGCGATCGTAGTCGGACTTCATAACCGTTCCCTCCAAATCTCCAAAGTAGGGGTCATAGACCTTTGCCAGACAATCCAGAAATCGTTGCAATCCCGGTGGGTCAGCTTCATCTCCGCACGTCGGGACAATCCTGGAATGATTAACATGCCCCTCTGCAAGGGCCTGGCAAAGTTTGGGTGGATATTCCTTAGCCCATGTGGTCCTCCATGCACCATTGTGGCGACCACCCAGCTTCTCAGTCGGCCTCCACATGGGGTCATACTTGCTGTAAATGATCTGGTGCATGTTCTGAATGCGTCCAACCAAAAGATTGGTGGGTTTGCTGAAAGGACGCCCCAAAGGGCCTTGAAGGAAACGGACTTTGTAAAAACCCACAATGGTCAACAGCTGGTGGACAAATGCACTGTCCCATATTGTCCATTTGTGAGCCTTCTCTTCGATCTCAGCAGGGTGCTCCATCGTCACCGATCCCCCGAAGAAGAAAACCATTGTCAAGAGATACAACGTCTTCACCATGAGCAAATTCCCAATGGTGACCTGTTCGACCTCCCGCAAGTTTCTATGATCAACTCCCCATGGTTGTTCCATGTTCCGGAGGGGACGTGGTGCAACCCCATCAGCTTCGATCCACCTGGCTAAAGAAAATGTCTCGCACGGCGGTGCACCGTGTGCACCGCTGACCTTGCGTGACCGTATCAGGTCACGCCACATGCCATCGTGCAAGATGTTCCCGCACTCACGGTCGATCGCTAGATCGATGCTGATTGGAATGAGATCAGAAGTCCATGATGTAAATTGAGCCACATCAAAATCTCGTCTGTGTCCTGAGAACAGCACTAGCAGAAACTTGCGTCCATCAGCCAGCGGCTTCGGGACCCATAATGGCCCTTTGTTCCACTTTCCAACCTGATCATGCAGTTTCTTCTCTAGTCTGTTAGTCTCAAAGGCCACGTTGTACAATTGTAGATCCGCATGGCCTCTGATGGTCTTGGTTCTGCCTCCTTGTCCAGCCGGCAGCATGCCAAGCTGAGCCCATGCTGCAAGCTCGGACTCTGTAGGATCATCATCAAAATCAGACTCAGCATCCAAGAGAGGTAGATGGGGTTGCAGTTCCGACTCTTCAGCCCATCTCCATAACTGGTCTTTCTCAACATGCTGAAATCCTTGGCGGTGTAAAACTGTTCCTTCCCTTCTATCAATCTCATCTTTGTCATTGGTTTGTTCAATTGTCATAGGCTTGAACTTGCGCAGATGAAAAATCCAGCATCGAGTCAAACCATGTTGAAGATGATGTATGAGCCTAGGACGTGTATGAAATGTTTTGCAGCAGGAACGGCAAACTCCATCTGTAGTGACCCTTCTCACTGCCGCTCTTTGCTGATGCCGCCTTTGCTGATGAACAGCTAATGATGCAGCAGTCTCAAAACAACGTTCACACTCATCGCATCGAAAAACAGAACACTCTGCTTCCACTTCATCTTCAACTTCAGGGAGTGTCCACCCCATCTGTCTGAAAATCTCTGCCTGATCATCCGCCAACGTCCTTAATGCCAGAAAAGTTCGTATTCGCAGCAAATGTGCTCTCTCTGCCTTCTTCAACAGAGCATGCAACTCATGTGTGGCCTCCTGGAAAACAAACCACATCTCCTCATCATGGAGTTGAAACAGCTCAGATGGTACAGCTTCATCTCCTAACTGCTGCTGCAGCCATTTGAGGCTCTGCAAGGCCGCATGTAGCCATGACGCTTCAGCTGCCTGTGCGGCATTGTGAAGAATTGCAGCCACCATATGTCTGTCACCANTGCAGCCATTTGAGGCTCTGCAAGGCCGCATGTAGCCATGACGCTTCAGCTGCCTGTGCGGCATTGTGAAGAATTGCAGCCACCATATGTCTGTCACCAATCTTCAACACATGAAAAAGGAGTTTCAATCGTTGCAAATAAAGCATCTCCATTGGTAAAGGGCACTGTGCCGCATCTGCCAGAGTGAAATAATCCTGATGTTTAACCTCCCCGTCTGGTCCACGCTTGTGGAGAGTTTGGTAAACTTTGAAAACTGATGCATGCCAAGCATTGGTCTCAGCTTTGGTCATCCGCCACCATGTGCCTGTGTGCAATGTCAGGACCGAAAGTCCCATCACTCGCAGCAGCTCACAACGACGTTCAATTGGCAATTCCTCACATGTCAGGATTCGTCGGAGAGGATGGAGCTGCGCCATGGTCCTCGCTGCTCTGACTTTGACTTCCGGCAAAATTGAGCGATTCCGTGTCAAATGTCCACCTAAGTGTTTGTAATGAGAGACCACTGGCAGCGTGACCACACCTTGGTATTCAGTACAAACCGGAACACCTGATTTGAAATTCTGCTCAAACTGCTGTCGTGCACTAGTGGATTTCTTGCCATGAAATGTCAACATCACAGCACTTTTGCCGGCTCCATACGACAGAGAAAGGCCATGCTCCAACATACACTCCTGAATAAGTGATGCCACATGCGTCGTCTTCGACACCAAATGTTCTGGATCAGCCTGGATAGACACGGCCAAATCGTCTACCCAAGTCACTGTTCGTGAAACGGTGCCTTGCTCTGTGACTTGCAGAAGGTGTATACCTTGTTGCTCAGCCCGTTGATTCACAATGCTCAGAATCCTAGACATCACCATGGCAAACAACACATCCGCCATCGGATCTCCCNCAGAAGGTGTATACCTTGTTGCTCAGCCCGTTGATTCACAATGCTCAGAATCCTAGACATCACCATGGCAAACAACACATCCGCCATCGGATCTCCAGGTCGGGATCCTGTCAAAGGTGCACAGGTATGGATCCCATCAGGCACGGCGAACCAGGTTTGGTCAAGATTTGAAGCGATCCCTTCGGCAATCAAATGAGAATTTGTGGCATGTCGCACCAAATCAGCATTTTTGACGTTATGTAAAAACTGCTCCCACACCGCATCAGGAAGCTGCATCACTTCAAAAATGTGTCTGATTTTGCTGACTTCGCCATGTGATCCNAGCATTTTTGACGTTATGTAAAAACTGCTCCCACACCGCATCAGGAAGCTGCATCACTTCAAAAATGTGTCTGATTTTGCTGACTTCGCCATGTGATCCGGCAAGTAATGGTTTTGCAATGGAGTAAAATGCCGATCGAATGTCAATGAAAAGCAAGGCATGTGACTGCTTTTGCAGAATCGCATTCTGCATGGCCATCTTCACATGGAGGTGCAAAGCTTCTATTGACAATCCTGACCGACCCCCAAATTGCATGGGACAGGCCATGTACTCTAGCCCTCGCACAAGAGGTACCCTCCAAGCACGACTGAAAATCCGCGCTGCCACTGCTTCCAACATGATTCCTCTGTGAGATGTCATGCTGCTGGGATTGCCCTTGCCTTTGAACATGGCCAGGAGCCAACCTCCTGCCATCTCGGTCACCCCCTGACAGCGAAGTGCCGTTTTCAAAAACAGTGGATATAGGCGCACAGCCATACTGGCTGGGTTGACCTGATACAGCTCAGCACCCAGAGAATCAACTCCCGGTGATTTGCGGTCTTGCATGGTCCTGATTGCTTTCTCCAAATCAAAAACAGTAGGCACACTCAACAAGTCTTGCACTGTTCTGGGAACACTGATTGGCACAGATTTCTCCATCAAATCCGTGAACTGGACGATTTCCGCATTCTCCACTTGGCTAAATTGGGCTTGCCATGCCATAGCCACACCTCTGCGATCTGAATGCCATTTTCCTTCACCATCTTGCAAACCAGGGAGAGGACGTAAAAATTGCCCTTTGGCTCTGGCAATCGCTTTCTTGGGCTGAAGGACTTGATACAGATTTGCAGCCTTGGATTGATTAAGCATGGCTACATTTTGGTTCAACTTGGATTCAACCCATTGTTTCCATGCTCGCCTTTTGTTGGTGCGGAAATTCTGATCCAGTGATCCAGCTTTCGTCGGGCTTCAATGACAACTGCTTCTTGAAGCCGTAATTGATGAAGTTCAAATCGATGTTTGTGTGCACTTTCATCACATTGTTGCTTCCAAAGTCCAAAACATGCACGCAAATAGAAGGCATTGATATCCCGATGCAAAGCTCTGTGTTGCAGTCTGAGATCCTTGCGATCGCACAAGGACTGCCATGTAAGGCAATCAAAATATGATTGCCGCTGCTGGCGTTTGGCTTTGGGAAACAGGGTCTTTGACTTCTGCTGTAAGTGATTTCGAAAGGTATTCCAGTGCTGATTGACATCAACCTCCCAAGGCTGTGGAGGCAGATCTTCAACCAAATCAATCCTACGACAATGTTTGTTGTCACGCGCCGCACTGCGGTCATACAGGCCAACCCGCCCCATGCGGCCATCATCGCTGCAGGATTGAAAAGTCATCTGCATTTCAAGACAAATTGCTTGATGATCTCGGTCACCATTGATCAAATCAATGTCCTGATTGACGCATGATGTTTTGATACCTTCCCGGCAAATTTCAGAGACAGCAAAGAAATCAATTCTACTGCGATGTCCCTTGGGACCAATGTAAGTAAACCCCTCTCCCACATGAAACTCTTCAAATGTTGCAGGAAGAAGAAGGGCATATTTTTCACAAATCTGTCCATGACGAACCTTAGCAATCACCTGGTCAAGCTGAGACCACCATCGCCGAATTTCTTCTGCTGGTCTCGCTTGCTGTGGAGCATAGATGGTGATGATTTCAATCTGCAATGTTCCAAAGTGACAGGTTGTAGCCAAGATTCGAGATGACTGAAACCACACACAAGCGTCTTTGATTGGTGAGAAAGAAACACCAAATGACTTCGACAAAGCTTCTCCGTTCAACCACAACTCTACTCCAGCCTGTCCCCCTTCTCCTGCAGCAATCAAACGGGTGAAGGGTCCAATTGTGGAGGTTCGGCTGTGTTTTGCACGAGTTTCTTGTAAAGCTGCTACTTGGATGCCCTGCGCGCTCAATTGTTGCATGATCGCATCGACCTTTGTGCTTACCCCAAACTCAGACCCATGATAATCCAAAGTTTGCACATTGGCTGAGGCTAATTTCAAAGCCGCAACTCTGGGTTTCTGACTGAAACTAGTTGGGCGTGGCCNCAAACTCAGACCCATGATAATCCAAAGTTTGCACATTGGCTGAGGCTAATTTCAAAGCCGCAACTCTGGGTTTCTGACTGAAACTAGTTGGGCGTGGCCGTAAAACCTCATCAATATTGTGCTGACCTCGGTCTGGGTCAGGTGGATGGTTTCGTAAGACAGTCTCCAGGCCTGGAATTTCATCAGTTCTGCCTGCTTCAATCCATGCAAAATTGGCTAGAGGATGGGTGAGTAGCTCCTTGCACCTGAGCTTTGCCTCACATGGTGGTTGCCATCCCTGCCGAATGGCTGAAGCGACTGAGTCAGCCAATTCGTTCCACGGTTGTCCACTGTGAGCCTTTACATGAAGCCCACGGCAGCATTGTGCTTTCTGCTGGAGAAGTGCAACCATCATCCTGGCTGCCTTTTGTCGCTCAGAGACATCATGGTTGTTGTTCGGAATGTTCTGCAATCCAAATGCCCCATGTCCAGCACTCAAAGCATCGTAGTGGAAAAAGATCTCAATTTGGGACAGCCATTTGCGACTCAAAAGAAATTCAGTTGCTGCAATGATTGCAGTTGCTTCTGAATCGAGTGCATTAGGCACAAAGGGGCCAACATCATCTGTCAACATAGCCCCTGCATATCCCAGCTTGTGGAAAGATCGTTCTCCCTTGTTCCTCGTTTCATTCAAGACCACAAATGCCCAAGCTGCTTGACGTTTCGCTGCTGATCCATCAGTATACACATGAATGGTATTTCCATCTTGCTGCAACGAAGTAATCTCACACGCTGCTCTGGCAAAAGGGTGTAAATTTGGGATTTGTTCGAAATCATTGTTGAAACCTTGCCATGACGAATCATCCAGGCGTTGAATCAACACTCGAAGTTCAGATATGCAGCTCTTAGAGGTCGGTGAAATGTCTTCACCATCTGCATGGCAACTGTCAGAAGCCCGACCTCCAAACGATTGCAAATCACATCTTGACTCATCATTGAAATTGAGAAAAGGTTCTTGCGCCATGACTTCTTGGTACTTGCAAGGATCCACGTTACCCCTTGCACAGTCCCGTAAGAGAAGTTCATCGGACACTGGAAATGGACGGCTCTCAGTCAGACAGGGGACGCTGCTATTGACTTCGGCTTGTGGAACGTGATCTGAAGCACAATTCTCACCTGTCGACCGCAACCATGACCACTGTTGGCCTTCCTCTTGGAAGTTGCGAGGATCCATGTTACCCCTCGCACCCTTCCGTAAGAGAGGAGGGATCTCAGCTGACACTGCTTCTTGGGAATTGTAGGGATCCACGTTATCCCCTACGCCTTCCCGCAAGAGAAGCTCCGTTTGTGTCTGAGATTTGGAAATGACTGAAAAACTTGCAGAACGGTAAAAATTGGTGCACTCTTTTTGCAATGGCTCTGATCCAACAGTCCATGTCCATGGTTGACACCCAGAGTTCTCGGAGATCCCTGTGGCCTGCTGTGGAGACCACTTGGCAAAGCTTCTGAGATTTTGTTCTGGAGATTCACAGCAATCAGACAGGGCGGTGTTGCTACCACCTGTGACTTCTACTCTGGCACAGTCCGCAGCACCATTGCACGCATCAATGCATTGTCGGTGTAATTCCATACAGATGTCTCCAAAAGCCGTTTGGAGTGGCAGAGCATCCTCATCAATGGCATTCCCAAATCGAAGCTGGTGGTCAATCTGGAGAAATGATGTTGACTCCACAAAAGTTTCATCCTCCTGCAAAGCAACCCCCGCCAAGATATGCAAGATATGTTGTCGCTCCCACACGTGGTAGCGTGCCCGAAGGACATCTCCAGCACACCACGGCTCAGTGGCATCCACCATACGCTGGCCGTTTACTGCCAGGTGCGGGTGCACGTTCTGTGATCTGGCATACTTAAACCAATAAGGTTTTCGTTGCAGATTTTGTATGATGCTGGGCCCAGCTCTGCCAACCGGAGCAAGAGCCGCCCAGAATTCATCGATACTTTTGGGATCCCTTTGCATAACATCGACTGATACCATCTGTTGATTCACAAGTACAGGGATTCTCTGCCCACATCCAAACGCCAAGATGAAGTGAAAATGCACCTGCTCTGATTCGTACATGTCTGAGGTAGCCGAAGGAGCAAAAATGAGCCTTGTATCATCATTGCGAAATGGCCAAATCACCATCATGCTGTCAATCCATTCAAGGTCATACAGCCAATCAAAATCAATGGTGACCACTCGGCTGCCCAGCGGTCTGTGAGATGGAGAAATCCCATGAACATGGCATGTCAACTGTCGCAGCTGCCGTCTTTGTTCATGCAGGGAGTGAACTTGTAAAAAGAACTGCTCCACATGTCAACTCTCTGTGCTGCCTCACCAACCTGTGATGGAACAGATCCAAACCATGGACGACATAGCACTCCATCAGCGAAGTCGTAGAATTGATCTCGTTCCATGGTGATAATCCCAATGCGGACATGGCATTCACGTAGAGTGAAAGGTGGGCACAGTTGATGAAGGTTCAATTGCGCCAAAATCTCCCTTTCTGAAGCTTCACTGAAAAGACGAGCGGCATATGGTTCTGTTCTGACCAAATGCTCATCCGCTGCTTGCTCCAGTACCAGAGTACACTTTGATGTTGGGTCTCGTCCCCCTTGATACTCTACTTCGACAATCAAAGCAATTGTCCTGGCACCAAGCACTGCAACTGGTTGAGGATGGACACAATAAACTAGAAGGTCTCCATGNCCCTTGATACTCTACTTCGACAATCAAAGCAATTGTCCTGGCACCAAGCACTGCAACTGGTTGAGGATGGACACAATAAACTAGAAGGTCTCCATGTTGTGCATGGTCATTCCACACTTCCAGAATGATGTCCAACAACTCCATCAAATTTGTCGGATCGAAAAGTAGGTCTCGTCGACCCAAGTGAACCAATCCCAGCCCAAAAGTAGCCGCTGTCCATGGTTCCGAATCCAACTCATCTCCGCTCATCCATGCAATCTCTTCCATCACATGGTTTTCATGTTGAGGAGCAAAGGCAATCAAGGGCGCTTCAGGTGCCTGTTCATCGTCATCTTCCTGCATGATTTCAAAACCATCCGTCTCCCAAGGATGTCTGTTGACATGATCAACCTGGTGAAAAACGGGCTGTCCTGACATCATACTTGATACATCACTATCAGAATCATTCAAACTTCCGATGGTTGTAGAATCATCTGTGCGGTGGCCATCGGGAATTTCTTCCAAGTCGGAAGATTCAGGATCATTATCAATGGCTCTCGCACTACCTTCAACTAAGGATGCATGTGGAATGTTTACCTGTTCATGGCCTTCCAGCACGTTTTCAAAACCTCCTTGTTGAAATCTCAAACAGCAAATTGTTTCGAGCCCTCGACAGGCTTCAGGGTGAAGCGCAGTCTGAAAAAATGTTTCAACAGTGCATCCACTTGGATAAAGCACTGCTCTTNAAACAGCAAATTGTTTCGAGCCCTCGACAGGCTTCAGGGTGAAGCGCAGTCTGAAAAAATGTTTCAACAGTGCATCCACTTGGATAAAGCACTGCTCTTTGGCGTCGAAAAATTGGCAAGCTGTCACTGTGGTACAACGCAATACCATGATGGTTCCATTCACCCTGAACAATGATCACATGGTCAACAGTACTAGGNTTGGCGTCGAAAAATTGGCAAGCTGTCACTGTGGTACAACGCAATACCATGATGGTTCCATTCACCCTGAACAATGATCACATGGTCAACAGTACTAGGTGAACCCAATGGTTTCGGCCGCACAACATGGGCGCTAATTGGCGTGCCGTCATCCAAATCGACCCAAGCACGTCTGCAATCATCGAGAAAGCTTTCACGGTTGTGATCGGATCTGATAAGAACTCTACGTGGCTCCAAGCAAACATGAAATCTGTCTCTTGCTACAAACCACGTACACAAATACTGCTTTCGATACGTGGCTGCAAGAGCTAGCCACTCAGATGAATGGGTGGACCATCCTTGAAATTCACAATTCTGGTTTGTGGCATCTCCCGGATGCGGTTCGGTGCATGGGACGGCACTGGGATGAGAGTCCCTGGAAAACATCGGCCTATCAGTGACACTGACAGAATTCAATGCCGCAACTCTGCACACACTCGCATTCAATTCCTTCCATGTTGTGACCTGCCCTTCAAGATGCCAAAATGATCTCAACCAATGCTTCGCTTCATCTACATGAACAAGAAAATCAACCGACTGCTCGTCATGAAAGCATGTGACCGAAGCGNTGAAATGGGTTGTTTGTGACAATGGCGAACAGGAAGACTGGCAAATGAGGATCCATCACAGAAAACCTGGGGCTCAAACTCATCTGTCTCATGTTCTGCGCAAGACTGAAAAACAAATGTTGGGTCAGTCTGCTCTGTGATGACACTCGTGCTCTGTGACATGTCAAGCATCTTCGTCTCGTTGTCTACGCACTCAGTGTCGATTCCATGAAATTGATCTCCTTCCACTCTTGCAGAAAAACAACGTGTGCTCCCCCAAGTGAAAGTTTGCTGAAAATGAGAAATCAAATCATCGCCTCCCCACATGAAATGACTCGATATCTCTCTCTCCAAAGCTTGAGAAGAACGATCACAATGCTCGACTCCCCTGTCCGTTGGGGTCATGCCTTGTTCTCTTCTTTCTCCTTGGCCTTGGCTTCTCGCACATCCTGAGTCCGTGGCTTCAAATGCTGCTGGGCGACCTTGGATGGCGATGTCGCTGCTCGGAAAGTCTTCTGCGGTTTGGGTGAACCTTTCTTGCTGGTCTGGCCCAAAGGAGCTGACTCTTCGAGATCTTCTGGCTCGTCCTCCTCCATGTCCATATCGTTGGTGAGATCTATAGCTCCACCAACTTGGCTGCTCTGAATCAGGACTTCTTGCATCCTTTGCATCTGCTCTTCGATGGATGCCGCTTCCGGCACAACGATCTGATCCTCCGCTGGTTGTGACATCAAACTCTGAGATGCTCTTCCCACCTCTTGCTTGACTTGAATCAACTCTTGGAGTTTCTCGTTGTAGCTTTCCAGCATATCGCTTCGACATCCTTGATAAAGCACTGCATGCTCTTTGATCTTGTCCATGGTGGAGTTCATAAACTTGGCCCATTCCTTGTCCAAGTCGACGATCTTGCGTGCTGCTGTACTGACTTGACCCTTCAATTTTTTGAGTCGGTTCAAGTGACTGTGCGACAAAATCTTCACACTTGCAGCTTTCGATTCTTTCTGTTCTAAGTTTTCCAAATCTTGAAGTAGGTTTCCAGGAAGATCTACACCCATGTTGCGCAGTCCACGAAGGTGGTCCAACTTCTGTAGATCTTCTTGTGTCAACTGGAGATCCTCTGCTTCCGCAGACGGCGGCTGATGCGGCTGAAAAGCCGGCAAGGCTGGAACTGCCGACTCCTTCTCCGCTGAAGCCTGCATAGCATCTAGGCGCTAGACTGTTGATCGAGATGGTGTGGTCACTATCCACGGAGCTCTTTCTGGAAAGATGTTCCACTTGCCACTCTCGGAATCTTCTGTCTTTTTCTCCTTGACCATGGTCCTTGACTTCGATCTGGATTTCTTTCTGGGCGGCGCCCATACATTTTCCCAGTGCTGATCGCACTGTTTGCACCTGAGTAAACGGGGTCCATTCTGTACTTTGCATTGCTGGCAA